>JAAEAF010002344.1:0-37411 GCA_011037195.1 Triatoma infestans
TCGAACCCCTGACCTCGCATCCGTATATCCAGAGGGGCTTTATAATAGTGTTGTTGTAGATAAGACTTTTGTTTTCAAGGGAAAGTTTAGAGTGACGGTCAAGTAGTCTCGAGAGAAGTTTGTAACGTCTGAAATATGGAACAATAACGGCTGAAATATGAAACAATAAAATTTAATGGAAAAAAAGAAGAAGGTGAAATTAGAGAAAGTAAAAACAAATCACACACTAAAGTTTCAAATAATTTCTGCTGAAACCAATGTTATCTGTTGTGAGATAAAACGCCTTTAGATAATTCTAAATTTACTAATCATTTTGACATATTTCTTTTAATTTCCGTATGTATACTAGAATATGAACAAAATCACATGAAAATTAAAAGTGGGTAAAATGTGTTGGCTTCATGTATTGTATGTGGGTTTGTTGTATTGTAGTGCGAGCGGTTTTGTAAAGGTGCTTGTGAGTGTGTATGTTTTAAAGAGAGAGAGAAGTATTAGAAATAAGTAAGTAGCTACACTGCTAACAATTAATATATTGTTGTGGTGGTTGGTTCCGCAGAGCTGGAAAGCATCAGAGACATTTTCTGTGGTAGCCTGCTTCATTTTGTGGTCATCGACCGGTTTCGTGCGTTCGCCCATCTTCAGGATACGTTTGTCAGACAGTGTGATAACACAGACTTGCACAGAGCAAATTCAGTTTATACACTGGCTGGTCTTTTTAATTGTATTTAAAACTAAACTCTTAAACTAGGTCAAAGGGAGGTATGGTCATGGTATATATATATATATAATACATATATATAACATGGTATATAATATAATAGTAATATAATATATGATATATGTATGTGTATATACAATAATATGATAGGTATATATGTATATGGTATATGTTTAGTATATGTATGCAGTGTAATGTATATAGTATAATATATACATATATATATATTACATAGTTATAAATATTATAAAATATGCTCAGTGTCATCAAACAACCTGCTCATATATATATATATATATATGTATATATATTGCTTGGTTGTTTATTTGGTTTGATTATTTTAATTATTTTATGCTTATGTATACTTAATTTTTATTATTTTAATCGCTTAATTTTAAATTGTGTTAGCTTGAAATCGTTTTTTAATTTAATTTTGAAGTTATTCTGATTATTTAATTGCCAAATGAATCTCCCTCCAACAACAGAGTTAAAAATTAGACCACCACGTGTTGTTTCTATTTTAAGGAAAATTTGCCCCTTTATCAAATCAAACATGTGTTCCTTTCCCATCCAGCTACCATGACCATATCTCCCTTTGATCTAGTTTAAGAGTTTAGTTTTAAATACAATTAAAAAGACCAGTCAGTATATAAACTGAATTTGCTCTGTGCAAGTCGCTCTATGTTATCACAGTGTCTGACGAACGCATCCTGAAGATGGGCGAACGCCCGAAACCGGCCGATGACCACAAAATGAAGCAGTCTAGCACGGAAAATGTCTCTGATAATAAATATATTCTCTTAAAATAACAACTACAAGTTAATTGTAATGAATGTAAACAACTTATGAATATATAGAAACTAGCTACTCGTAGATTGATATAAGTCCGATGTTTAACACTTTAACTGGCACTATGTTTAGTCAATGAATGTCGAATTTAGACTCTTGCTGTAAAAAGACTGGTGAAAGAATGCTTTTCTTGGTATAAAACCTGCCCTTTTCATAGAAGGGGTAAAAGACAATGCTGACTAAGTTCCCCGACCTCTCTTGTAACGGTAGTCTTGTACCTGGATTTTTACCCTTCTTACCAGCCAACTTGCATTTTTCTTTCAAATAATAATTTTCTTGAAATAAAATATATTTCCAAAATTATTTCAATTTTTCCCATTTGCATTCTTCCACTACTTTGGCATTCCAACAGTGTGTTACTTCAAACCAGTTTATATTTTATTTCCTAAAATTAAGAGATGTATTACGTAATGAGAAAGTCGTGTGAATGCATGTTACCAGGTTTTATTTTTCAGTTTAAATCTCATGTGTCCAGTTGCCAAAATTTATGTTAGAAACTATACTTTCAGTCACTTTTAATTAAATAAAATCCTATAAGTCCTATAATAAAAAGCAGCTACAATTTATAATTTAATAAATTGTTATTTTATAATTTATAAGATCCAACTATAAGTTTGTAACACTAAATAATACATATATTTCACACTTATTACATAAATGCCACTATAACTGGTATAAATAGAAGTTTCATTAGTGTTATTTTCTACAAAATTTAATATAATTATTTTCCATAATTTATGGGCTTTCTAATGAGGAGTTCAATATACAATTAAAATATTCAAAGTCTGAAGGGACCAAACTTTGCTGTTAAGTTATAATAATTCCTTTATAAACCGACAAATTTGAGGCTTTCATAATAATTGGTTAACAGTTATGCGACCATAGCCAAAATAGAAAATTTAATTATCACCAATTTTGGCCGACATGGTTTTCAAGGTTTACATTAAAATTATCGATTACATTACAATTAATCAGCGGCAAAATGTAAAGAAAAAAAATAAATAATAGGCAAATCTAATAATTTCTTAACCAAGGAACAATTCATGTTTCTCATTCACAATTTTTTTCTAACTTTTAATAAGTTTCATTATGTTTTATCAACATTTAGATTTACGCGAACATTTTTGTCAATGGGTATTTGCAATCTGACCGTTTGTTAATATTCTATTTATCAATCGCTCTGATCTTTCATAACTACCTTCAGATGATTTTCAATCAGTTAAGTGGCCAGATAAGGAGATGTTTTTTGCCTTCAGTGCGTGCACAGATCCTTCTCGGACAGATCCATTTAGTAAATTAATGGCACTACAAACTCAATAGCCTTAGTCTCGTCCTGCTCCAAAATTGGCCACTTGTTACACCATCTACTATTGGTACAATAAGGAAGAGTTCAAAAGTTACAAATTCTTCCCATCCCAAAAAAAAAAGCCAACTCATCTATTTCCGAATATACATTTGATTTAAAAGACATTGGGATTTTATGACATTTTCAATGCTGATAACTTGGATCCATGCATATTCTGCCATATTTGCCAAAGCTAATATCAAGAACCTTAGACATTGCTTTATTTCCATATTTGCTCTGTTTCTTCATGTGTTGCGTACTGGTTTTTGTTGTTGCTGTAACAGCTCCTTAAAATGCCTTTTTTTTTGCCATTAGCCGTCGATTCAAAAACAATATGTTCAATGTTTAAATATTCTTACACGAAATCTTTAATTCGTTAATTCGTAATTATACCCAAATATCAATTCCACTACTAAATCGTTTAAACTTCCACCCATGATTAATAAATTCTATTAATTCTTCGCTTGTGGACCTAACTTCCTGTATGATACCAGTATAATTGAATGGACTTTTAATCTTTTTTTGAAGAGAGCTGAACAACTAATCTCTATAGCTACTATATTTTTTACATTCCATCAGAATGTGCTCTAGGTCAACAAGTCTACCGCATACTGTACCCACATTAGTACTAACTCTTCCTATTCTTAAAATCCAATATCTCTCGAATAGCTCTCTCTACTGTCTGATATGGTTTTATCTCGCAGTATGCCACCCTTATTCCGTTTAAGCATCAATTTTTTATTTTGAACGTTGACCTGGCATATGATTGATTATATTTTTTTTAAGGGATAATGTGAACTGAAAGAACTTGTGCTCTCGGAGCCTCCTCTGTGCACTGCTCGTTACAGACAACACTGATCATAATCGAGTTGCGAGCTGCAGAGGCCCCTAGGAAGAGAAAACCTAAGGGCAGCACTGCTGGACTCAAAACACGGAACCTTCGCGTGAGTGTTCAGCTCCCAAACCTGAGCTAATCCCTCCCCTGCACATGCTCCTCCACTCAAGTTTGGAATACCAGCGGTACGATATCAACCAAAATCTTCGAGGTATTTTGTTAAGAAACTGTTTGCTCTCCCCTTAGCCTCCACTAAGCCAACTATATGGTTTAAATTGAGATTGCTGTTGATCACCTTGAGATATATCCCTTAAAATTCTATTCCAAGTATTATCTTAAGGTTATTGGATTTCTTCAACATCGTCTTCCAAAAATTTTAACATTAGAAATTATATATAGAAGATTATACTGATTTCAGCGTTGATCTACCTAACAAAAATGTACTTTGTTCTTGATGCCTCTTTAGAAAATTTCTCTTTCTCTCTCTCTCTCTCTCTCTCTCCTAGGAAGAGGAGATCTAAGGGCAGCACTGCTGGACTCGAACCCGGGACCTTCGCGTAATTATTCCTTTTTACTTTTTCTTACTCTTAGTAAGAGGAAGTATTGTAATAGTTTGTCAAAATTTCGATGATCGGAAGTGTTTTGTCAGACGGAAATATCCGTTTTGAGACCCCGGATCCAAAAAAAGTGGTTTTTGCAAATGGTCGAGTGGTGTGTGTGTGTGTGTGTGTGTGGGTATGTGGTCAGCATAGCTCAAAAACGAAAAAACCATAGAAAGTTGTGAAACTTGATATCCGTTTAGGTATTCACCAGGGATCTGACAGTAAGTTATCTGTCAAAATTCCTCAACCAGAAGTACCACTTTACTAGTTGCTTTTTTTACGTTTTTGCGGTTTTATCAAAAATGGTTCCAACGATTTTCTTCAAACTTGCTGCATCAACTACATACACAATGATCTACAACTTTTACTTGAAACGTTTCTCCGGGAAAATCATTTAAGGGCACTTTGAGGGAAGGGGTGGGGTTACAGCTTCCTCTAAATTGCTATCATAGTTGATTATACATTTCTATCATCCAAACAAAATTAATTAGAAATAAATAGATGGCCAAAATTCCGAGTTTCAAGGAAATTAGTAAACCAGAAGTGCGCTTTTAATGAACAGTTTTTTAAATTTTCGACGAATTTCGTTAAAATTTGGTACACAAACTATAAAATTTGTCAATTATAATTATGAGAACAGGAGTAAGAGAAAGTTGTGTGAGTGTTTCACATCAGATTTTTACTTGATACAATGAAAACAGTGACTCGTGATGAGATGCTGGTTCAAGCCATTTATGGTCATCCCACTTTTCATTGTACACAGAACTAGTTGATAGTTGTTATTTGTGTTACATACACGCTAATTATTTTTCAGGATTTTTCATTCAGTAACCTTTAAGTTAAAGTATGAATTACTTTTGTAAGTGCCTTGGTAAGTCAAGAAAACTTAAAATGTGTCCGCTTTGAAATTCAGATTTTAAACTGATACAAAAGTAAATTGTAAATTTTCTACTTATTAGATGTTTATACAATACCCTCTTAGCTCTTAGCTAAGATTAATGATGTTCAACATCATGAAATTGATTCATCATATAATAATCTTGATCACATCTCATTACATTATTAAATAGCTGTGATTGTATATCACTAGTAAGTAAATTTGCTCTCCATGCCTGGTCTTACTGCTGCCAACTTATACAGGAATTTAATCTCGTCATTAAATTAATTCTTTTTACTTTCTCTTAGTAGTAAGAGGAAGTATAGCGAAACGTTCCAGATTTTCGAAACTGAGTTTTCATCGGAGGTCCTCTGAGACCAAAAATAGTGGTTTTAGAAATTTAGAAAATAATCTGTGTGTGTGGATGTGTGTGAAATGAATATCTCAAAAACGAAAAGTTGCAGGAAGCTCAAAAGCTCGGTATTCCGTTTGGATACTACCACCACATCAGACACAAATATTTCGGACAAAATCAATTCATCAACCGAAACGACTTTACCAGGAATAATTGTGTAAAACTTTTTCAGTTTTTGTAATTTTCTCAAAAACGGCTCCAAAGATTTTCTTCAAACTTAATATATTATCGAGACATACAAAGAATTACAACATTTATTTGAAACATTTCTCCGGGAAAATTCATTTAACGGAACTTTCTGGGGAGGCGGTGGGGTTATGTTTTTCTTTAATGTGCTTTTAGTTCAACAATACGCTATACAATTCTGTCAACTAAATAATATTAATTAGAATTATGTAAATTCCCGAAATTCCCAGTTTGAAGAAAATCGTTTGAGCGAAAATGCTATTTCACTGAATAATCTTTTCAAGTTTTGTGATTTTCTCCATAAAAATGCCGACGGTTTTAAACACTAATAAGAATTGTGGTTTATGGAGATTTTATGAACCTTTAAACAGCCTTGCGTTCAAATTATATTTATTATAATTTACAAACCACTCATTACATCAAATTTGTACTCCCAACGTTTCGACACTTACACGTGTCCTCCTCGGGGGTAATATTCAGATTCTATGGTTATAAATTACTATTATATACTTGTTAAATTTTTTTGATTTCAAGATAGTCCATGTGATTCAAATTAATTTTTTCTTTTATATTTTAAAATTGTAACATACGTTACTAGTCCATATTTATTATGTATTTATTAACTCCTGAATTTATGATTACTTATATTTTATGTGTTAGGTCTTTAATTTATATTTTATCGCCTTTCCACGTGATTTGGCCTTTCCACGTCTTTTTTTGTGAATGGTTTATTGCGTCTCTTAAAAATGCTAATAAATAAGAAGCTGGAACATGTCCAATAATACAAAAAACCACCTTTTTTTCTCTATAGCTAACATAATTATGTAACATTAATAATATTAATTATATATTATATCACATTATTATATTTTCACGATAGCTCATATTAATTACATAGCTTATTACTAATTATTAGCTATTTTTTATTATTTACTAATTATTATAAAAAAAATTATTGCACAATTTGGTAATTTATAAAATACGAGGGAAAATTAGTGAAAAATTCTAAACTAGTTTTTTTCAATGAAATACAGTAAACTCCCGATTATCCGGGCTAATGGTGGAAAGGGGCGGCACGGATAATCGAAAAAACGGATAATCCGAACTATAATTATTTATTTCTAAAATACAACATATTATACATTTCTAAGGCAGATAATTATTTTAACATGTTTATTGCTCATTATTATTAAGAAAATCTGTGATTTTGGTTTGTTTGCAGGAATCTTTTAATGATTTTTTTTTAATATCAGTTCTAATTTTTCACAAGGCTATGATGTCGTTATACTCGAATTCCCATTTGTCGATGTACTCTAACAAAGTGTCAACAGAATTCACAGCCGTGTTGTGGACTAATGCGATTGATAATTTCTTCTTCTCCCACTTTCAGCTTCATTCTCTTGCTCTTCTGGTTGAATGAGATCGGAAATAATATCCGTGTCACTCATTATTTGAAAACCTCCATCACATGAAGCATGTTCTTAAGCACTCCTCAATATTTTCACTACATTTTCAAAACCATCTGAATTTGCTATTAACTCACTCATTTCAGATACTATTTCACTTGTCTCGGGCTCGATAAAATCCAAAAAATCCTAACTAAAACCAGTCCAGCTGACTTCAGATACCCCACCACCCACTTTAAACATCTATAAATACGAACACGTGCACTGCGGTAAACATGAAAGCGAGCAAATATTTAAAAAAATACATATGCATATAATTATTTTATTTAAATTAAATTCATGCACGGATAATCTGCAAACCGGATAATCCGCACACGGATAATCGGGAGTTTAGTGTAATTAGTCAATCATAGTGTAGAAGTAAAGGTGACAAACGTGGCTTAGTCAACTTGATAACTGTAAATTTCTAATTGGTGTTTTGGCATTTTTATACCTTCTGTTCTACATTGCGATTGGTTAATTATTTATAGCTAATTATTTCTTTGAAAAAACTAATTTAGAATTTTTTTTGCTTATTTTCTCTTTGTAGGTATTTTATAAATTACCAAATTGTGTAATAAAAATTGTTTATAAAAAAAAAGTGCAAAAAATAAAGTTTTTTCCTAACATGATATTTATTGTTTCAATAAAATTAATGTGAGCTATAAAGAAAAAAACGCAAAATTTTCATTCCAAAAGTTGCAAAAGATGGCAAAAGAGAATTAGCCGGAAATGAAGATCCAATGTAAGTCCGCCATTTTGGAATCGGCCGTTTATACTAGTGAGAGAAATTAAAATTGATGTTAAACATCGACAAAAATTTCTCAAAGGAATTCAGAATTTTCATTCATAATTGTATGTGTATATGGGTCCATAATGCTGGATAACTTTTGGTATTTTATCCGTCGTAGCAGGCATATTGATTTTGTTCCTGACTGATTTCGGATCGTCCAGCAAATTTCCATCATCAGAGCAAATTCGCCCAGTTCGTGTAGAGAGTTCACTTTAATGTAATGTTTCTGTTACAGCCACACTTGTTGGTTTGTTGGTTGCATATATAGGGTGACCAGAGTTATATGCTCCACCCACTTTTTTTTTAAACGGCGGGAAATTTCGAAAAAATAGAAAACACGTATTTAATCATTTTTAGTCTAGTTTATTTTCAGTGATTGATCCATTTTTTTATACCCCAATATCCCGAGATACAGCATCCAACTTTTTTTTTTCAAATGGAACATTATATTTTTTTTTGCATATTTTTATAGTACTTGAGCCTCTAAAAAAAAAAAAAAAAAAAATTTAAAATCGGTTAGGTTTTTCAAAAGTTATGGTAATTTAAAATATGAAAAACAAATTTCAGTTTAATGTCAAAATTACCTTATTTTTTCTTTAAAGAAGCTCTTCAAACTGGACACTATCAACGGATAGGCAAGCCAAAGCTCTGGACTCTCACGCTCTGTTTGTAGCAGCACTTAGGTGGCAAAGTCAACATCTAGGCAGGCTAGAGTTATTCGACGTTCCAGATCTTCGACTGAAGGCACGGGATTAAGGTTACTGTACACTTTATTTTTTAGATATCCCCACAAAAAATAGTCCATTAGGATTAAGTCCGGAGATCGAGGTGGCCATTGGATCGGACCATGAGTTCCTAACTACTTTTCGTGGAAATTTCTGTCCAGGTAACGTCGAACAACTCTCACATTATGTGCCGGGCAACCATCTTGTTGAAGATACATATCTAGCCGACGTTTTAGAGGAACATCTTCAAGCAGAACTGGCAAAATGTCTCTTAAAAAGTTAGATACCTTTCACCAGTTAAGTTCCCTCTGTAGAAGTATGGGCCGATTAGTTGGTTTCCTAAAACTCCACACCAAACGTTTGTAGAAAAAACAACCTTATGGCGTGTGGCGAAGGTAACTTGTGGATTTTCTTCAGCCCATATTCTAAAGTTCCAACGATTAAGAAGGCCATTGTTGGTAAACATTGATTCATCAGTCCATAAAATTGTGCATTTTTTGTGGGGATATCTAAAAAATAAAGTGTACAGTAACCTTAATCCCGTGCCTTCAGTCGAAGATCTGGAACGTCGAATAACTCTAGCCTGCCTAGATGTTGACTTTGCCACCTAAGTGCTGCTACAAACAGAGCGTGGGAGTCCAGAGCTTTGGCTTGCCTATCCGTTGATGGTGCCCAGTTTGAAGAGATTCTGAAAGAAAAAATAAGGTAATTTTGACATTAAACTGAAATTTGTTTTTCATATTTTAAATTGCCATAACTTTTGAAAAACCTAACCGATTTAAATTTTTTTTTTTTTAATTTTTTTAGAGGCTCAATTACTATAAAAATATGCAAAAAAAAATATAATGTTCCATTTGAAAAAAAAAAGTTGGATGCTGTATCTCGGGATATTGGGGTATAAAAAAATGGATCAATCACTGAAAATAAACTAGACTAAAAATGATTAAATACGTGTTTTCTATTTTTTCGAAATTTCCCGCCGTTTAAAAAAAAAGTGGGTGGAGCATATAACTCTGGTCACCCTGTATTATTTTTAATGTTTTTTTTTTGTTTTGTTTTAGTATTTAAATTTATATTTAATTATTTCTAAGAAAAGTGTATCTTTACTGAGTGTATCACTTAACTGAGTAACTATGGCAACCACAGAATAGCTATTAGGAACTCAAAATGAAGAATAGTTTCAAATTAAAATATGTTAATAGCGTGCAGAAAAGTGCCACCTCTTTGTACAAGTGAATAAAACTTTTCCCATAAGAAAGGAAAACTAATTTACAACGTACGTAATCTATACACAAAATGCGTTGTTTTTTTTTACGAATGTAGGAAAAGATATGTGTTATGGAATAATAGTTGAATACATTTTAAATTTTAAATGCCTACACTTTCTTTTAACATTTGATGTGAAACAAATCACACGAATGTTCTCTGGCTGAAATTATTACCATTTCAAAAGATAAAGTACCATTACTTGCAGTTTAGTTGGGCTCTTATTATCTTGTTATAAAAGTGGTGGGGGATTACCAGCGCCATCTATCTCGAACCCAAAATCCTTAGCAAAGAAAATCGTTGCAAAAGACTTTTTTTGAAAAAAAATTCCAGAAAACTTATAAACCTGTTTGAGTTAGGATAAATGAGCAAGTTTTGAAATTTAAACACATAATTTAACACGAAATTTAAATATTTAATTTATCATTTTATTTAAAGTGTATTTGAAATGAGAGAGAAAAAATCTTGTTAGTGTTTAACACTGGGTTTTCTTTTACATTTTACTTTCTCTTACTCCCCTAGTAAGAGGAAGTATTGTAATCGGGCCAAATTTTCGATATCGAATTTTCACCGGAAGTATCCGTTTTGAGGTCCCCCTGAGTCGAAAAAAATGGTTTTTAGCAAATGGTTTGTGTGTATAAAAACCGTAGAAACATGAAACTTGATACTCCGTTTAAATATCACCATCAGATCTGACAGTACGTTATCTGTCAAAATTCCTCAACCGGAAATACCACTTTATTAGTTGTTTTTTTACTGTTTTGCGTATCTCTCAAAAATGGCCCCGACGATTTTCTTTAAACTTGGTATATCAACTACACATACAAAGATCTACAACTTTTATTTATAACCGTTTTTTTGGGAAAATTCATTTAAGGGCACTTTTAGGGGAGGAGTGGGGTTATGTTTTTCTCTTAAGTGCTATCATAGTTAAATTATACAATTCTATCATCCAAAGAAAATTAATTAGAAATAAATAGATGGCCAAAATTCCGAGTTTCAAGGAAATTAGTAAACCGGAAGTGCACTTTTAAACAGTTTTTTTTTCAGTTTTCGACGAATTTCATTAAAGTTGGTACACAAACTATAAAATTTGTCAATATTAATTTTGAAAACTGGAGTAAGAGAAAGTTGTGTGAGTGTTTCACACCAGATTTTATATATTTTTTTTCTTAAATTCAGTAAAATCGCACTTTCCGTTGATGGATTTTCACTAGAACTTTCGTGCCAGATTCGATCGATGGTAGTACCTGAATAAAATGACAAAATTTGAGGTCTTGTTATTTTTTGTTTTTTGAAATATTTTAAACAAAAAACAGCGTTTGCTAAAACATAATTTTCATACTCAGAGGACCTCAAAAACATTTACTGTATCAAAAAAATGTAAAAATTGAGCAAAAGAATGTAACTCTTTTGTAGAAATTATATTTTTCACAATAGCTCTCAAAATTCCTAATAACCAATTTAGTATAGAAATATAATATGTATGTTAGTTGTCAAACATTAGGACATACTACTAAGTAGTGGTAGTAGTAGAATTCTACTACATAGTGAACAAGTAATATTGAAGATATTTATTACAAGTGAAAGTAGGGAATGACGTTTGTGCTATGAGCTGCCGAATGCGATGTGATGTTACCCTTATGAACCTTAAAATAGAGGTGATACTCTACTGCTAGTGGAATGTGCTTGTTATTTGGGGAGGATTGGCGACGGATTGTTACCCCAAGAGTTATGGCCACACGGAAAAAGGGACTTTACTTCTGATGCATTTTTCATAAAGCCATTATCATCTCTGTCTTTCTTACACCTTCTTTACTTTCATTTGTTTTCCCTCCCCTCTCCTCCTCCACCCCCACCACAAACTTCTATAACATTCCATTTTATAACGTTCTCATTTCAACGAGATTATTATCGGTAATTTATTTTAATTGAAGGTGGATCATATTTGATTTCTCCCTCATCATTCTTATAACATACATCAACTTGTATTAGTGCAATTAATTATTTATGATAAATCTTATATTTCTGAAGCAGCAAAGTACTTAACCAAATTAAAAGTTTAGTGGTAAACATTCAAATGATGATCAAATTTACCGCCAACAGCGTACAATAATTTACTAATCTATAGGCTGTGTCCTAAGTAATTATGAATTCTCTTTTCTAAGTTAATCGCCTTTTTAAGCTCGAAGGAATAGGTCACAGTGTAATACCAGTTCATGCCAGTTCGGTTGCCCTTAATTGTGAAAACCTAAGTTTGTTACTTCTGGTTTTCCTGGATAGTGTTAATAAACTCTGGTCTTTTTGTCGACTTAGCGGCTCGGTTCTCTCGGGCCTGCATAGGTTTATTGTGACTTCACAAATATTGTTACTTCCGGTTGGTTTCCTGCCGTGCAGCTTCTGGGAGCCCATTTAATTATTGTCTATAATCATCAGCCAAGCAGCAGTGTATGGATCAAGACTCAAGAGTTACAGGCACGTAAGATTTATTTGCTTATTCCTATTTCTCCAATTTCCCTTGTCCCCGATCTGGGCTAAGGATACATTGGTCTTCCAGCACTGGTAACCAGAATTCTGCGTTTTAAGGTAAGCGCCATTCCTTTGGCTTATTGAAAGTGATAATAAATAATATTTGCAACCCATTTTTAAATTTAATTTATATATTCATTTTTCCTATCCGTTTAATATTTTATTATATATTATATTTATACAGTCCACTCAATTTATATTTTGCCCACCTCAGAGGTATCTCATCTCAATTTATATTATTAATTATCTTTCCTGTATTTACTGTACAGAGCCTACCAGAAGTTCAGATAATGGAGTGTTAAAAGAGCTGACTTTTATTTTTTATTTCCTGTTCTTTATTAAACAGCTACTGTAAACACCTGACTGCGCAGTACGGGATATGGGAAACCAGTTCACTTATACTGGCGCATGAACAAATTTAGTTCACGAAAAACGAAATATATAGGGAGTACTCCACTTGTGAACGAATAGCTTAGACTGATTCTTTCATATAAGAAAGCACAACTTCCCCCAGGATTCTGATTCACATTTCTCCCTCAAAACTGAATTTTATCGGGAAAAAACCAATTTGAATCATATAATAAAATAATATAGCACATTACATGGAAAACATAACCCCTTACATAATCCGGATGGAATTTGAGTTTGAGACTACTGATCTAAATAATTTTTATTAGTATTAAATATGTTGAGTAAAAAACAGGAAATAAATAAAAAAATAAAGAAAATTAAAAATGAGAGGGGGTGCCTCTTATAGGCTTTCCAGTCCCTCTGGTAGGCTCTGTTAAATAAAAAAAAAGAAATGAAAATAAAAGAAAATGGGTGATAATATTAAGTGGACTGTATATATATGTATATTGAATATTGAATTGAGAGAGAGCAAATGGGCTCACATAATATGAACAAAATGAATATTAAATCAAATTTAAAATAAGTAGCAAAAATATTTATTATCTTCAACAAGCCAAAAGGAATGGCGCTTATCTTAAACGCAGAAACCTTAACACCAGCGGAGGCAGACTCAAGTTCTTTAGCCCATATCGGGGGGGGTCAAGGAAGTGGAAAGTAGGGAAAGGAAATAGGACCTTATGTGCCTGTAACTCCAGAGTCTTGATCCACACACTGCTGCTTGGCTGATGAATCTTGATAAATTATTTAAATGGGCTCCTGGAAACTGTAAGGCCGGAGAAACAACCGGAAGTAGACCATGTGTGGTACAATAAACCTCAGCAGGCCGGGAGAATCCGGAGACACTCACTCGACAAAAGACCAACTTATTAACACTAGTTCCCCGAGGAAAACCAGAAGTGGCAACACTTGGGTTTTCACGTAAAAGGAAAGCGGAAGCGGTCTAAACTGTATAAGTAGAATGTGCTGTCTACTTCAGATATATTGCTCGTACGAGTATAGAATAGTGACTCACTTATTAACACTAACCCCGAGGAAAACCAGAAGTGGCAAAACTTGGGTTTTCACGTAAAAGGAAAGCGGAAGCGTTCTAAACTGTACAAGTAGACTGCGCCGCAACATACAACTAGCTTGTCTGAGCGTTAGTTAGTGACTGACTGGAGAGGGTAATAAAAAGGGACTACCCCCTCTCTACATTTAGGACACAGCCTATAGATTGATAAATTATTATATTCTGACGGCGGCAAATTTAAATTCGGATAAATACCGAACAAAATATGTTGACAAAATTCTGAGTTTGAAGGAAATCGATTGGTCGGAAATGCGTTTTTTACGGAAGTTATTTCAGTTTTTCTACAATTTTATCCATAAAAACACCAACAGATTTCATTAAGTTTTTTACACTAACTACAAATACAAAGACTCATCACTATTGTTGTGTACTTCTTCCGAGGAAGTTCATTTAAAAAAGTCTTGGTTGGAGGTGGAGTGGAGATGGTTTCCTCAAGAAAGTCAATTTATTAAGCTTATTAGTTTCTTCAATTGATATGAAAATTGAAGACAAGCAAACATTTAGTAAAAATGATAAATTTGAAGAAAATATGTCACTTAAATCTGTGTAAACGGCAGTAAGAGAAAGTTGTATGAGTGTTTCACACCAGACTTTTTTTTTTAATTAAGGTGAATCAACGACTTTCATCCAGGTCATTGCAGTGCCGGCTTAGTAAGCAGTGAGCCACAGAGCGTGAAAAGCTAAGGGCATCACTGCTGGACTAGAAGCCGGTATGTTCGCGTTACTATTTCCGTACGCTACCAATGAACTATCCTGCCCTTAAAAGAAATTTTTTCTATATTTCAGAAAAGTTTATTATTTCAAGTTTTGGATAACTTAAGATAAAAATAAAATACTTTGTTCCCTGCCAACTGGCAATGTACTTGGAAAAAATTATTTTGCATAACAGTAGACAAAGCGCCGACACTAGACAAATGTTTTAATAAATAGGAAGGGAAAATGAAAGCTGGTAAGTGGTTAGGATCAATTAACTACGTTAAGGAATGGTTGTTCAAGAGTATATTGTGTAGTAAATTGGCTCTATCTACTGGAAGCAAGTTGAACGACGACTCTTAAGTGTGCTGTTAAATCTCATTGCTATCAGATGTCTGCAACATACTTCTTATCAACAAATATGGAAGACCTTTTCTATTAAGTATGAATGTAAATAACAGAAATGGTTTTAAACGGTGTTCTATCATTGTATGAGAATTAACATTCAATATTCATAAGAAAATATTCATTATATTCAATAAGAAAAATCTTAATGAAATTATAAAAATAAATTCAATTTTTATAACCAATACTAAGAAAATCTTGACGTTTGAAAAATCTTCAAAAGAGGATTATACCTTAGAGATAATGAACTGATTTATTGTTTAGGAACATTATGAATTCCAAAGGATCATTTTGAAGAAAGAAAAAAATATATATTTATTTGCCTGGCAGCTTATTTCTGCCTTACAAAAAAATTCAAAATTCAGCACACTCCTGGCCACCGTACCTAGCGCATAGCGCCAAAACCGGTGCCTATGGTCATGTAGGCAAGTTTCCATCCCTGCCACGTGGAGGCGGACCTCTACATATCCGTCTAGTCCGGCGCATTACCGCAACTTCTCGAGCAAACTGAGCAAAGTCTTTAAAATTTTGAGCATTTTTCACCACTCTTTACATTCTCCCGGCCAATTCTCTCCCCTCCTTTTCAGCTTGAATTCCATATGGATTCTTGCCTCGTCGAGGAGAGATCATCGGAAGAGAACGTGATGCACTGTGTCCCGTTCACCGCACTCGCAATTCGGAGAATCTTTCAAACCCAACTCATTGAGCTTAGAATTGAACTCCCCGTGGCCCGTGAAATATTGCGTTACGGTTTGGGATAGCTCCAGCCACCGTATCGATAGTCTGTGATGCGAATTTGGGAAAAGAACTCATATGTGATTCTTCCTGTTTCTGCCTCATCCCAGCGTCTTTGCCACTTCCCAATCTCATACTCTCGGATCTTATTTCTTGCAAGAGTAGTAGGCATCTGACTGGACAGCTCCTCACCATTGAGGACAATCATGTCCCCTTTTTTAAACTTACAGGTAAGGGCTTTCATCTCAATAAGGAGATCAAGCGGCAACACACCAGCGACCACGTGGATGATGTCGCGTAGGCCCTTGTTACAGAGCATAAAATTGCTCTTTGCATCCGCAACAGAATGCCGCTGTACGACTGCATGTCAAGCTTGTCGGCCCAACAGGCAGCTGCGTACGCTGCGACATTCTCTATTACGCCCCTATAAATGGTTAGGGCCACACCAGTCTTCAGCCCCCACTCACCACGGGCTACTCTTTTTATTCCCTGGTATAAGTTGAGACATCTGGAGGCAACCCACTGAATATGGGGCTTAAAAGAAAGCTTCCAATCCAGCAGCACGCCCAGGTACTCAAACTGGGTCACATGGACTATTCTGTGATCGTCCACCCTTATCCAGGGAGGACGACTGGGATGAAGTTTGCCTTTCATTAGCATCACTTTAGACTTCTCGAACGAAATCTGAAGCTTCTCCCCTTGACACCAATTCTTGATTCGGGTTACAACAGCGCTCGCACGCTCTTCTAACTCCCGACGAGAATCACCATGAACGACTACTGCAAGGTCGTCAGCGTATGCAACTGAATCACAATAATCCATCATTTCTATATGCTCTAACAATTCGTCCATGACCAGTTCCACAGGAACGGGCCCACCACCGAGCCCTGCGGACAACCATTTCTGCCTTACAATATAAATACATAAAATGTACATTAAAAAATATTAATTGGTTGTTAAGTCTTGGATTACGTCCTGGAATAGTTCTGATTTTAGTCGCCGACGGGCGATTGTCCGAATCGATGATCGGTTCTACTTCTGTAGTTCTGTAAGTTTGTTACAAATCTGTGTGCTGCCCTATCTAATAAAGGCTTTGATGTTTGGTCTTTCTAAGCTTCTTGTGGTGTTTGGTCGTTCGTTTTGGGACATTAAAAATTTAGTGAAAATATTATGAAAAAAAATCTGGTGTGAAACACTCACACAACTTTCTCTTACTCCAGTTTTCAAATTAATATTGACAAATTTTATAGTTTATGTACCAAATTTAATGAAATTCGTTAGAGTTCGTCGAAAATTGAAAAAAAGGTTCAGTAAAAGCGCACTTCCGGTTTACTAATTTTCTTGAAACTCGGAATTTTAGCCCGTCTATTTATTTGTTGGATGGTATTTGGAATTTATTTGTTGAATTTGTTGGAATTTTGTTTGGATGGTAGAATTGTATAATCGACTATGATAGCATTTTAGACAAAATACATAACCCCATCCAACCCCAAAAGTGCCCTTAAATGAATTTTTTCAGAGAAGTGTTTTAAATAAAAGTTGTACATCTTTGTATGTATAGTTGATATATTAAGCTTGGAAAAAATCGTAGGAGCCATTTTTGAGAAAATCGCAAAATAGAAAAAAAACAACTAGTAAAGTGGTACTTCCGGTTGAGGAATTTTGACAGATAACTTACTGTCAGATCCCATGGTGATACCTAAACGGAATATCAAGCTTCAACTTTCTACGGTTATTCGGTTTTGAGCTAGCTGTTCACATACATACTTACATAAATAGATACATACACACACACACACAGACCATTTGCTAAAAATCACTTTTTTGGACTCAGGGGACCTCAAAACGGATATTTCCGGTGAAAACTAGATATCGAAAATTTGGCACGATTGCAATACTTCCTCTTATTAGGAATAAGAGGAAGTAATAATAAGAAGTTGAAGGTTGTGAACTACGATGGAATACTTGGCTCTTGTTCATTAGATGCTTATTATCCCGCTTCCATACGGGGTAGGCGTATGTCACTTAAGGTCCAAGTATATATGTATAGAGAAGCCTGAAGTATTGAGGTTCCAGTGGCTTCCTTCTGTTAATTAAGGTTAGAACTGTCTGAGAGTTTGATAGGTTAATTTTTGTGTTATATGTATGGAATCCAAGTTTGTCTTGTGCCGAGCTGTAAACAGAGATATTTTAGGGTTTTCAATTTTCTTCCACTTCATTTATCATATACTTTCAGTGTTGTTTAATTTTAGCTGCGTGCATGAATGAAAATTTTTATTCTATTTTTGTGTACGTTTCTATCAAGTATTCATTTGTGAAACCAGTCTGTTATTTTGTCTAAAGTTGTTTACAAATTATCTGAAAATGTTTTCGTCTTGAGTGAAGAAGAATGTCATCTGCGTAAGTAGCAAGAAGTATTAATGTTGGTTATGTCGTATGTATAAACTGTAAAGAACATAGGACTAAGCACTGAGCACTGAGGGACACTGCCTTGATAATTCGTCGATAACAGAGTAAGAATTAATTCTTACCTCAAATGTTCTGGCTATAGAAATGAAGTCAGTAAAAATCCATTGTGCCACATTGGTCAAATGTTGAAGTGACGCCCAATTCATAGTAGGTCGCCAAAAGAAGTGACTGTCGACTATTGCTTTTATTATTAAAATAATTGACAATTATTCGTTTTTATTGTTGCGTCATTTAATAAGATTTTCTAAGCCCAAATTGGTGAGTGGTTATAATTTTATGCTTCAGTCAGATGTGTCTGAAGTCACGTTATGAATTTTTTAAATACTTTTGAGAGGTTTTGAAGAAGACTAATTGGACGGTAGCCAGAAGATTTTTTTTGTATTTTGGCTTAACTGCTTTGTGGAAAAACTATTACCACTGCTTTTTCTTTAGCCCCGTGGGCTTTATCTCAATCAATTTTGAAGTTGAAAATTTATTTTAACTTTAAGCGTTTAATAAAATAAATTGTAATAAAATTTATCTTATACTTGGTGTAATATAAAAAAAAAACTGGGTAAACATTTTTTTGGGGAGGAATAATTTATTTGATATTTTGGTTTCAGGAACACCCGCTATGAGGAATTTGATCTCGGCAAGGATGGTGAGCCTGCGACCACAGGGTAAGTTTAATTGATTACCAACTCTTGTGCAAAAAATGTTTTGTGTAATGAAATATGTTTTTAGTAATCATTTATTGAATCCTAATGTATTTATTTCTTTCACTGATTGAGCACCTTCTTTCAATATGTGTATTTCTCAATGTTTATGTCAGCATAATCATATTTATAAAAATTCATATATTATTTGCGTAATATATTTTACTTTTTTTAAAAAAAAAAAAACAAATACAAACTTATGTAAAGTGAAATTTGTAATAGTGGATGGGAGAGCCCGGATGACCTGCCGGAACCTGAAAGACCACCTCCCAGGCACATAGATAAATATATCAGACCAGAATGTCCCTGTCTTTCTAAAAGATATACTGTAGCCGTTTTAACATGTGTTGGTAAGTACCTTATAATGATGTTTTTTTTGTTTAATTTCCGGTGATCATAAATTTCATAAACCCTTGATTTATGAAGATTAGGTAAAAATTTTAATCATTATATATTCTTGATTACAGGTTTTGTTATATCATTCGGCATGAGATGCAATATGGGTATGGCCAAATTAGAATTCACAACTTCTGTAAGTATAACAACTTTTTCTTTCTGTATTTTCCATTTAATTAGTATTCATTTAATTGGTCTGTTTTATTAAGTTTCCATTGCTCTCTCTCTCTCTCTCTCTCATTCACTCATTAAACATTTGTCTAAAAAACAATGAGACAATGAACAAAGAGTGAAGAACTAAAAATTTTATTGAATAGCTTGGATCCGCAATGCTGAAAAACATCGGAGATTATTCGAACAGTCAGAACAGGGTGACAGAATTGGTTTGTAATCGATTATTAACTCGTTCATAACTCTTATAAAACTGGTTGTTGACTCTTCGAAAACTGGCCAGAGACTTGTTAAAGACTTAACATACACTCTTTGAGGATATTTAAAGAATTGTTCAACATTTTATTAGGACTGTTTTTTTTTAGCAATGGAAAAGCGCGCCTTTTAACCAGACAAAATTAACCATTCTCTAATTCGCTAGGAAAAAAATTTGTCTTAACTTCCACACCCCCCCCCCCCCTAAAAAGAAGGTTGTGTTTAGTGGAGTTGTGATAAAATGGTGACGTGCATTTGTAACAGCGTGGTTCGTGTATAAGAGGGAATGATAACGCAAGACATAAACCGCTATAATGGGGTTTTTTGAGGAGAGAAATTAGGTTTGATTAAATGAACGACATATGCTGACACTAATACAATGTGTGTTTACACTAACTGCACTGGACTTTATGATGAAACTGGTAGAATGAATGGTGAGAATAGAGGAGATATGACACGATGCGACGACTGGTGTACAGTTGTTATATATGATAGATCCTTTAGATAGATTCCCACTGGCTTATATACACAGGTTCTTCCACTCTAGCCTGCCTAAGTCAGAAAGTAGTCTCTGTTAACCAGAGAGAGCCTCTCTTCTCTCTGCTGGAAGCCATTCTGTTGGATGCCGTTACATCATCCCCTCTCCTGAAGAAATTTTTCACGTATGAAAAATTTGAGCGTGCTACTGAATTATGCATCTTTATAGCTCATCTGGTTTGGCTACGGTTTTGTTGTAATAGTACCGCAAAGATAATGTAGTCACAGCAGAGAGAAGAGAGGCCCTCTCTGGCTGAGAAGAGACTACTCTCTGCTGTGGTTGCATTATCTTTGCGGTACTATTACAACCGCCTATGTTTTTTTTTTTATGTAATAATGTGTCACCAATAATTCTAATGAATAGTTCGCTAGGAACTGTTCAATGCCCACAATATTTAATATTTCCCATGCTAGGAAAACAACGTTACTAATAAAGCAATGGCAGTCCTTGTTTAGATATTACAATTGCACGATTCCCACATTTAAATAGAAAATATACTTTTTAATTTTTAAAATGACAAGGAACATCTACATTATTAAAATTAAAATGGGATCCAATTCAGCTTGTTTGATAAGCGTCTCGCGGTTCCTGAAGCCGACTGCTCTTGCTCCAAGAAGGGCATCAAACCTCGTTCAGAACTTTCCACTTAACCCAATACCCCGTATCTTAGCTTCCTTCTTTCTTTCCCTTTTTTCCAATTTCCGTTTTAAGCAACATCAACATGTCCACATACTTTTAGGATTTCTCAACTTACTGGCTTCTTTGGGTTATAATGAAGGCTTGGAGTAAATCATTCTGTTTAACTTCCAGTTTTCATTGGTGTACAAGAAGACTACTTAGACATTCAAAAATGAATTCTGGTTTCTCAAGAGATGATTACTTATTTTATTATAAAGGTTTCAACTGAACAATGGTCGCATTGGTCGTTTTGAACCTATTTCTCATACCTTTCCAAGTAATAGCAACCACCAGTTACTAATTTCTAAGACATAAAAATATAACTTAAAAAATTATTGATAATTTAGATGACGAATTTTAACCACATTATATCACCTCTTTTGGTGGTAAGCTTATATAACCGCTTTCTCTTTAAACCTTTGTAACAAACCTTTATAACATTTCCTCTGAAAATGTTTAATTAAACATCTTTTGAATGGTCTCCTTTCTCTTTTCCTTTGTGTGTGTGTGTGTGTGTGTGTGTGTGTGTGAAAGAGAGAGTACTTCAAACGCCATGGAGTTTATTAACACATGCTTCATAATTTATATTACATGTTTATTTAGAACATATTTGAAACTACCATTTTAAATTGTTATTTACAATTCTGGTTGAAAGTAAGAAAAACAGAATTATAATTAATTAGTTATAGTTCTTGAAGGTGTTTAATAAGTATTTAATCAAGCGTGCAAACAATTAATTTTGTACTTGTTTTTTTCATATTCATATGGACCTCAGGCGAATCATATTGTTGGGAGTATTGTGCTGTCAATTAAAAATAGTTTTAAAAATTGGTATAGTAATTACATCAATTTTAGAGCAATCGATTAGAGACTATAGCCCGGAAGAATATAATAATGTTGCGCCCACCATAGACCAAAAGAGCTCAATTTTTGTGCACCAGGCGACAGATTTTTGTTTTGAAATTATATTCCTCTCATCCAAGAAGCGGCCATCTTTTAGGTTTCCGCGTCATTTTCATAAAAAGCACTTGAGTTTCAGGATTGAGATAGCGTCAGTGGTTTGCTAGAAACCGACGTTTTGCACATGTTGCAATAAGCCTCGTCAGAGTCGTGTAACACACATCCCGAAAACTCAAATGTTTTTCATTTTTAGGTTAATAAACTCATTAGCAGCTTGGAAGAAAACTCCAAACGAAGTGAAAGCAACGCCTAAATAATTAAATATGTAGCGAATTTCAATTTTATTCATCATTATAAAACACGATCTAATATTCTCGGACTATCTTTCTTTTATAAAATGAACGATTTTTATTTAAGGCAATGTTAAGAGACAAAGAATTGTTAAAACAGTATTCAGACAGATATTTTAATTTATAGTATAGTACCATGCACATAATAATCAATCAGTATCGATTGCGTCCATTCTGTAATTCATTCTCCCACCAATCCTTATTAATAAGAAAAATTATCAAGTCACTGATTAATAATGAAAATAAAAAGGACTAATAGAATCCCTCTGTAAAACACCCTTGGCAACGTTTACCTTTAATTCAGTGATAGATTTTTTTAAATTTATGGTAGCTTTATTGTAAACATTAAGGATTTTACTGCTAAAATCCAGTTGTTTCAATTTTAACCGAGCTTATCATAAGTTACAATTTGGAGTTACTTCTTTTCTTTTTTATTCAGGCTTTTGTTTAATTGTAGTTTATAGTTTTTTTGTTTTCTTTTCAATTCAAAAACTTGATATGTTGAGTTGATTTTTACCAAAATTTTTCAACCTTTTTGAAAATATTGTATTTTTATTTTCTTATATCTCAACGTTTCGTCACCACCCTTATGTGTCTTTTTCAAGAGATTTTTTATTTTCTTTTTATCTTTACATGTATTTTCAGCCACAATTTTTCTGTTTTTTCTTTAAAAAAATTTTTCTAATACATATATGCCTCTTAAAAAAAACTTTATTGTTGTTACATCTTTTGTCGGTTTTGTTAAAAAAAAAATTGTCCCCCAAGTCTACCAGCAGTATACAAATCAAGCAGGTTATGTATGCCTTTTTGGAAAATAAAATAGGAATTTTTTTCTAAAACACTAAAGCACATGACAAATTAACCTGTACATAACGAATGATGATGATATTTTAATAAAATATAAAACAATTGTGCAAAAAAAATAAATAAATAAATAAAGTATAATAAATAAATCAGCTTTAAATGACACGTAGTAATGAAATCTAAAAAAAAAAAAATTATCAAAACCGACCAGAAATAACTGTAAACATTATTTTTTAAGAGGCATAAATGTATAAGACAAAATTTTTTTTAAGACAAAGCTTAATTATGGCTGAAAATACATATTAAGATAAAGAGGGGGAAGAAAAGATCTCTTGAAAATGACTCATAAGGGTGTCGAAACGTTGAGATATTAAAAAAGATGTAAGAAAATAAAAATACAAAATTTTCAAAAAGGCTGAAAAATTTTTGTAAAAGCAACGCATCAAGTTTTGAATTGAAAAGAAAACAAAAAAAAATACAACCAACATATATGAGTGTAAGACAATCATTAAATTGAAATGAACTCTCTACACGAACTTGGTGAATTTGCTCTGACGATGGATGAAAATACAAAAAACCGGTTAGGAAAACTATAAATATGCGTGCTACGACGGATAAAATCCAGATGTTATCCAACATTGCGTACCCATCCACATATTCAAAAACAAAATAAGTTACAATATCAAAGGTTTGCTTAACATCAATGAACTAGGTAAAATACGACTTTTTCTTTAAACGAAGCCCAATACTGATCACTGAATGCAAAATAAAATATATCATCTAAGCAGCCTCTTCCTTGTCAGAACGCATTCTGCTTTTCAGACTTCCCGTGATACTTTAGCAAAATGCGTGCACACGCTGCTGCAAAGGTACAGTTTTAAATACTTCAATTCTAAACAATGCAATACTTTTAATGCACATTCGTGTTATGTAGATTGTAAAACCATAAAGTAGAAAATCTATTGAACTATTTTTGATAAACTCGCGAAAAACTAAAAAAAAAAAAAAAATTAACATTGACTACCGATTGACGCATTTAACCAAAATCTTAATGTCGAATGAGCTGATGGTATAATGGAATAACAACTTTGTATTTTTCAGCAAATAATTCCATTTTGAAAGTTTGATATAATTAGAATACTTTCCCTTACAGTAGTAAGAGAACTTAAAATAGGATAACTGTTGTTATTAATAATAAAATATAGTTTAGAAAAGTTCCGTACAACATAATTATTATTTTAAATTTTCAAATATTGCATATACTTTTAACATTGTAAAATTGCAGAGACCAAGATTATATAAGTCAGGTCTATAATTGTTAAGTCGAACGTGACATGCACAACATATAATGGAGGGAGATGACTGAGACAAAAAAAAACATATAACAGTGCGATTGCTGTTTAATAGGATCTCGTGTCACATTTAATGAGCGATGTCGTGTTATTTCCTTCCCTATGTTACAACGTACTGACAGGAAGTTAGAGCATAATTCATTGCGCTATACGTATATGACAGAACTTCACTTTTCCTTTTTTAAATATTTCACTCACATATTTTAGACCATATTTTTTGTCTTTTATTGCAAGCAATGTCTTTCAGAAAGTGATGAATTAACATTATCCTATGCTTTCTTTTACCTATTTCTATTTTATTGCTGTTCTAGTGGTATAAAATGTAGTTGCCGCTAATATAATATTAGTAGGTAGTAGTGAATTGTAGTGGATTAGCAGTGTTAATAGATGATATTGTAGTGGAAGAGAGAAATGTAAAAATAATAGTTTTGAAAAATAATTTAGTGAAGTTTGACAATATTCAAGTGAAATAATTTTGGAAAATCAATTATATTTTAAAGTCAGGTACTATAATTTAAGGTCATTACTATTAAAGAGACAAAGGCACAAGAATCCGTTAGGATAATACAATGCCACTTGGCCAACTGTTTTTAAAATAAATATATTATTCTCTAAAATGAATTTAAATACCTTTACTATATCACAACAATATGTTTATTAAATCAATTATTATGATTTATCTAGATTAAATGCTAAACTCTTATAACTGGCAATGAAGTTAAATGAGCGATTCCTGATACAAATGTTCTGGTTGAATGACTAATTCAGACTGTCTAAAGTATGCCCTGCCCTAGATTTTCCCTTACAAAACAGTTGGCCAAGTGGCATTGTATTACCGTAACGGATTCTTGTGCCTTTGTCTCTTTAATAGCAATGACCTTAAATTATTGTATCTGACTGTAAAATACAATTTATTTTCCAAAATTATTTCACCTTAAATATTGTCAAAAATTCATTAAACTATTATTTTGGCATTTTTCTCTTCCACTACAATATGATAGATACGTCACCTTTTGGAAGTTGTTGTTGATTAATTATTTAAGAGTTTAAGACTCGTTGTAAATTAATTAGTTCCCTACTATATAGAGAATAAATGAAAAATGTTCTCGAGCAGTCAATGTTGCAATATGTCTCTATAGATTTTCGGGTATTGGTCAATGAAAAAATTTTTTTTTAGTTAAAGGTAAACGTTTCGATTAAATTTCATAATCTTCCTCAGTACCTGTATACAACAACAACAAAATCAACAATAAATATAAACAATATTACATGCAAATAAAAATAGAAATACTAAGTGTGTTACGATAACCTACCAAAACTAAGATGTTTTCATCAAATGTTATTATTGCATTTTTATAATTATATAAATTATATTCTATTATTTTAATATTAAGTAATCTATTATTTCTAAAGAACTAAAAAAAAATCAACCTCTGCTGACTAAAAATATTGCACAAAAGTTAATAGTAGAATGACAATATATAATGCTATCCAGGGTAGGTAACAATAAAGGTTTACTGTGGCATGTGTTTTCTGAACTGGCCACCAGATGCTACAGTAACAAAACATTAGGAAGATTATGAAATATAATCGAAACGTTTACCTTCATTTTTTGAATTTTACCATCACAGATTGCTCAGAAACCCCTAAATATAATATTCAATACATTAAATATAAATAAATATACTAAATAATTCAGTACACACAGTATTCCAAGTTTAAATGAAAACGTTATAGACGTTTCTGAGAAAATTCCAAGAAAAAAAAAAACCTCAATAAACCTATTCTTTAAAGACGCACTTCCGGTTAATAGATATTTTCTTCAAATTAGAAATTGTAGCAATGCTTCTAATATATATTAGTATTATATAGAAGTAGAATTGAATTAAAGTAATACTTGAGAGGAAATTTTAATGTTACTGTTTCCGCCAAGGATTCTCCCCCAAAAAAAACAGTTTTCCCCAGAAAAATGTTTCAAATAAAAGTGCTATGTTATTGTGGTGGTTGGTTCCGCAGAGCTGGAAAGCATCAGAGACATTTTCTGTGATAGCCTGTTTCATTTTGTGGTCATCGACCCGGTTTCGGGCGTTCGCCCATCTTCAGGATGCGTTTTTCAGACAGTGTGACAACACACACTTGCACAGAGCAAATTTAGTTTACACACTGACTGGTGTTTTCTAACTGTATTTAAAACTAAATTCTTAAACTAGGTCAAGGGACATGGTCAGCTGGGTGGGAAAACACGTGTTTGGGTTGTTAAAGGGCAAATTTTCTTTACAATGGAAACAACACGTGGGCGTCTAATTTTTAAACTCTATTGTTGGAGGGAGATTTACAATTAACTAATCATGGATGCCGTATGTGAATGTTGTGTAAAAAGTGAAGTGTTGACTGGAATGCATAATTATAAAAAACTTAATTATAAAAATCGCTTAATTTTAAATTATGTTAGTTTAAATCGTTATTTAATTTAATTTTTAATTGATTTTTATATATTTTATATTTTATATTGATTAGTTAATTGTAAAGTAAATCTCCCTCCAACAACAGAGTTTAAAAATTAGACCCCCATGTGTTGTTTCCATTGTAAGGAAAATTTGCCCTTTAACAACCCAAACACGTGTTTTCCCACCCAGCTGACCATACCCCTTGACTTAGTTTAAGAGTTTAGTTTTAAATCAGTTAAAAACATCAGTCAGTGTGTAAACTAAATTTGCTCTGTGCAAGTCTGTGTTGTCACACTGTCTGATAAACGCATCCTGAAGATGGGCAAATGCTCGAAACCGGTCGATGACCACAAAATGACTACCACGAAAAATGTCTCTGAAACTAAGATAGCACTTTAGAGGAAAACATAACTCTACCCCTTCCCCAAAAGCCCCCTTAAATGACTTCACTAGAAGAAATATTTCAAATAAAAGTTTTAGCACCCCATATGTGTAGTTAATATTTAAAAATTAAAGAAAATCGTTGGAGCGGTCTTAGAGAAAATAGCAGAACGTTAAAAATAAATTACAGTAAAAACGCATTTCTGGTCTCCTGATTTTCATCACACTCGGAATTTCATCAACATATTTAATTCTAATTAATATTATTTAGATGATAGAATGGTATAATAAACTGATATAGCACTTTAGAGTACAACCCAACTCCACTCCTCCACCAAAGAAATTAATATAATTTAAAATTAAGCGATTAAAAATAATAAAAATTAAAATAACAATTGAAATAATCAAAACAAATAAACAACCAAGCAATATATATATATATATGAGCAGGTTGTTTGATGTTGAAATTATGTTTAGTGTCATCAAACAACCTTGCTCATATATATTGCTTATTGCATATATATAAATCGTTATTTAATTTAATTTCAAATTTATTTTGATTAGTTAATTGTAAAGTGATCTTCTTCCAACAACAGAGTTTAAAAATTAGATACCCCCCCCCCACGTGTTGTTTCTATTTTAAGAAAAATTTCGCCCTTTAACAACCCAAACACGTGTTCCTTTTTCCCACTCAAGTACCATCACCATACCACTCTTGACCTAGTTTAAGGATTTAGTTTTTAAATACAATTAAAAAGACCAGTCAGTGTGTAAACTGAATTTCCTCTGTGCAAGTCTGTGTTATCACTCTGTTTGAAGATGGGGGAACGCCCGAAACTGGTCGATGACCACAAAATGAAGCAGTCTATCACGGAAAATGTCTCTGATGAAAAGTGATATATATTTACATATGATGATAGTATAGGAAGTTTAAAGAATATCGTATGAAGTTATTTTCAAGAAAAATCGTGACAAACTTAGGAAAAACTATTGAGTAAAAGTCGCACTTCTGGTTGATAGATTTCCGCCGAAAAACCTTCGTGTAAGGTGCGGTGGTAGTACTAAGTTTCTCGGATTTTTCTTTTTTGTGATATTTTGTTCACAAACATACACACGGACACACATACACACACCATTCGCTAAAAACAATTTTTAGTACTCACAGGATCTCGAAACATGTAGTAAAAGATCGAACTCAATTTCGAAAATTTTTTATGATCACAATACTTCCTCTTTTACAAGGAGTAAGAGAAAGTAAAAAAATGATTATATATTGAATTAGATATTCTCTGTTTTGTAGCTAATTGACTTATTATTATAATTAACTGTTGCCGTGTAGGCGGAGTCACTGAGATCAATACCTCATTAAAGTGCACCGCCTATTGGCTAGTTGGTTTTGGGCGGGTATTCTCTCAGTCAGTTTCACACTTAACTGTTATTGCTCATGTTACAAAATTTTATTGTCAAATAATGCAATCATAATTAGGCAACAAAAAATTTAACATTTATTGTTCAACTAAGCAATAATAAACTATTAGTTAAATTTAAATAAGCGATAAAAATAGTGAAACCTAGCCCAACTTAACTTCATAAAAAAAAAAAAAATTCATAATTTTATATGAATACTTAATAGGTTTCCCCGCGCACTGGCCCCTTTTATTATTAGTTAATTTTTAATGGAATCTAGAAATTTGTTTTCATTTTATTCTGGGCTTCCCTACCGACATTTTATTCCCTTTTTTTTTAAGGAGCCTCTGACCCAAATTGTATCATGTATATTTATAGACAAAGAGGCCCCCTCATCTCGCTGCAACTATTTATATTTCATCTACATCCAGAGTAGAGTATTTAATAAGCCCAGATTTCTGTCTTAAAAGGAAGAGAAATCTATACTTAGAACAACTCACTTCCCTATACTCTGGAAATTTTCTTCAATCCGCATGATTTCCAAACCCAGCAAACCCGTTCATTCCCCTTCCTCTTTTCGACCCATTAGTTTATTACCATTACTAGGAAAAATTTTTGAAAAACTTCTTCTATCCCGCCTCCATACTCTATTAGCTCCACTCAATATTATTCCTGATCACCAATTCGGTTTCCGCAGTTATCACTCTACCATTCACCAGGCACACAGAGTTGTAGACACCATCGCTACCTCCCTTGAGCGGAAGCAATACTGCTCGGGAGCCTTCCTGGACATCTCTCAAGCGTTTGATCGGGTATGGCATCCGGGCTTATTGTGGAAACTTAAGGGCATCCTTCCTTCCACTTATTACCTCATCCTCAAATCATATCTTGCCGATCGCCATTTCATGGTTGTCCAAGGATCCTCATTTTCTCCCATATTTCCTATTCACGCTGGTGTTCCACAAGGAAGCATACTCGCTCCCCTTCTTTACACAGTATATACTGCTGACCTCCCACTACATTCTGATACGGTCACCTTCACCTTCGCCGACGATACGGCCATCCTATCCCCCATAATGATCCCGTCATGTCAGCTAGACATCTTCAATCCCATCTCAACATCCTTGAACCCTGGCTCCGAAAGTGGAGAATAAAGGTGAATCAACTCAAATCCAATTACATAGTCTTCACATTAAATCGAAAAACCCTTCCTCCTATATATTTCAACCACATTCCTTTACCTCCCGTCACAAAAGTTCGTTACCTTGGTCTCAATCTTGACAAACGACTAACCTGGAATCCCCATACTCGACTAAAAAGAACTGAACTGAATAACAGATACAAAATACTAAAAAAACTTCTAGACATACGTTCGAAACTTACATTACATAACAAACGACAACTATATTACTCTCTATTAGCCGCTATTTGGACTTACGGAATCGAAATATATGGAACAGCCAGACATTCAAACCTTTACCGCATTCAGTCCCTTCAGTCTAAAATCCTTCGCACTATAGTCAATGCTCCCTTCTACGTTTCCAATCACACCATCCATAACGACCTAAAAATTCCCTTCGTTTCTGCAATAGCCAAGTCCCGATATCTAAAGTTCCATTCCCAACTATCCTCTCATTCAAATCCACTTATCCAAGCGCTCTCAACCACAACTCTTCCCTCTAACCCATTACGGCGACTGAAGCGTCGATGGCCTCGTGATCATCTACTTACACAATCGGCTGTCTTAGGACAGTTGTGAGACTCCATTCTTAATGGTTTGTTACGGCTGCCATCGCTGGATGACAGTCGTTCACGTAGATCAGGTCGTGTGCCGCGGCCTTCAGCCAATGCACACATAATTCGCATATTATCTGTTTTACTTATTGCACGCAAATTGTGCAGTTGTAAAAATCAATAAAAATGTAAAAAAAAAAAAATAAAAAAAAAAAAAGGAAGAGATTAGCTGAGTGGTCAGCTCACTGGACACCCGCGCGGAGGACACGAGTTCGAGTCCAGCTGTGCTGCCCTTAGATTTTTTTTCTTCCTAGGAGCCCCTACAGCTCACTGCCCGGTGATGGACAGTGTTGTCTGTAACGAGGAATACTGTCCGGAGGCCGATAGTGCACTGAGAAGGCTCCGGGCACCAATGACTATAGATGTTGACGCGCCTTAAATTAAAAAAAAAAAAAAAATAGCCAAAACCAGTGGTTTTGAAGATTGGTTTTCTTGGGTATAAACTTAGTTTAATTCTTAAAACACAGGGCTTCTATTAATATGAATTGGCAACTCTAGAGCTCTTTTGTTCTTTTATAATAATGAATTTTGTGGTATTTACAATCAGAATGATTCGTTAAATTTAATAAAAAAAAAACTAAAATAATTTCAAAATAAAACAAAAAAAACTATGAATTGTAAAAGAAAAAAAATATTTAGGGAGACTGAAGGAAGGAGCTAAAAGAAAAAGAAAAAGGTGATGCACTTGACTGCAAAAGATCTTATTGTTGTCCGACCAACAGCGGTTAATGGACCATTTGTTGGTAGCTGATGACGTCAGTTCCGCTTTGACAATACCCACTTGATCGTTTCTCTGCTTCCTTTCATAAAAGCTATCCCCATTCATGGGTGGAAAACCGTGAGTAATATCATCAGAGATACCCCCATGGTTGCTGCCATATATTCATTTTGTATAAAATGAATTTGCACTTTACATATATTTTAATAAAAACATTCATATTGTATATTCAAACATGCATTTAAACTTACACCATGAGAAAGAGAAGAGTTTGATGGGAACTTGAAAGGAAATCTATTTTCAGTTTATATTATTTTAATGTCTGTTATTTTTTTTTTACGCTTCTGTATATTTATGTTTATTATGCATTTGATATATTTTTTGTAGCATAATTAATTTTAAAATATTACTGTTATAACGTTATTTCAATAACTTTCATTAGTTTGGCTACGTCTCCTGTTTCATGCTGCCTAATAGATTAATGAAACTGCTAAAGCTGTGGTAAGTAAATTTGAATTATTAATTGTAATTATTTTATGTAATTGAGTAAACAAATATAAAATTTTTATTTTAATGCTACAGAAACATTAAATACTCCAAAAACTTTTATTTGTTTCCAAAAAAAATATCTTGGCCATATGCTCCATGGCGACCCAATATAATTCCGATTTTCGAAAGCATAAGCGCCGTCATCATTGTTAAAAATCATCAAATTGAACCAGAGAATCGGTTAAAAATCACATATTGACGAAATCAATGTTAGCTATAGGATAGCTGTTCCCTTTTTTTTCACAATCATTTGCGGAAGCCCAGGGTGCATCTAAGTTCTTTACCAATCAAGTCAGTCTTATTTTAGACTAGCGAGTAGCAATTACTTTATTATAAGTTTTTCTAATTAAAGAAATACAAAAGTTGGAGAAAAAAGATAAAGTTGTTTGTAAAAAAAAAAAAAACAATAACAAGACAGAGAGGGGATTAGCTCAGTGATCCAGCGCACTGGACTGATTCGCGAGAGTTAAGAGTCCAGGCATAGTTGTCCTTGGATTTTCTCTTCTTAGGAATCTCTACTACTCATTGTTCTGTGAGGGGCGGAATTATTTGTATCTAGAGAAGCCAGCTTGAGGCCAGTAGTGCTCAAGATTATAAAAGGCTCCGGGCGCTAATAATCCAAAGATATTGATAAGCAATTAAAAAAATAGTGGTAAAATGAAAAACATTGCCTCCTAAGCAAACAACATTGTAACCAGAGAAAAATTCCCGGTGGCCGGCAGTTTTCCAGCCAGTGCACTGAAAGGATCCAGAGCCTATGACCCCACATGTTGACACGCGTTAAATTTAAAAAAAATAAATAGCCCAAATCAACTTTGTTTCAACTGACGGCTATCTAAATAATTGTTCTTTCAATTAAGAATTGAATATTAAATAATTGTTCAAACAATTGGGCCTGTCTTAATTGGCACACAGAGATTGGAATTGGTGCAAAATAACTTATAAAACCTTGTTTTGTTCATTAAAGTCTATAATTGTATTTAGTATTTTTATTAAATCGGCCTCAGAGAGCTCAAAATCAAAAGTAAGAGCAATTCCTCAAGAATATTTCATCGAAATGGTGAAGTTCAGTTAGTTTTGCGCAGAACCAAATACGTACATATATTGAAATAGCCGTTGGTGATCCGCAGTCCATTAAAATTATATTTCTTGTTCACAAAACTAAATTTGACTTAAACACAAATTGTAAATAATCCTACTATTTCAAATAAATTAATAACTTGGCTGACAGATATTTTTTGGAAAAGTATCTTAATCATTTTTTAATGATGCTTAAGTTTACTTTATGGTCTGTTCTGTGATTAAAGAATTTGTATTTCCGGTAACATAACTCTTATGTTTAATTTATAACTATTTCAGTATACAATTTCGCAAGGAAATTCAAATTATATATGTATATTTAATCATGAAACTTCATAACTGATTAAAAAAAAAAAGTTGGGTGATTATGTAATTGTCCTAGACCAATATCTGAGATTGTGTACTTTATAGTATGCTTCATTTGTTTGTTTTTTGTAATTAAGGTACGTCTACAACCAAGGAAGATTATTGGAGCCTTCTCAGTGCTCTATCGAACTCCGGATAGTATCGATCTCGTTATAGTCAACGCTGCTTACTATACAGGAATGTCTGTAGAAGTTCCTAGAGCGAGTAAATCTAATCGCACTACTGCTGCATACTCGAACTCGGGACCTCCGCTTCTAAGTTCGATGTGCTACAAATGAGCATGCTTTCTTTAATTCTGGCCTTTAAAGTAACTTTAAGAAACTTGATAAATCAGGTGCTATTAGTGGAACAGATTCCAAGAATTAAGATAAAGAAGATAACTATTCGTTTATAAACTTATTGAGTCACTTCAGCGTTGTTTTAGCCAACAACTTCCAACGTTGGAGGCAGTGTATGGCTCCGACTTTAGAGAGAAGATACATTGGCAAAACATCATATTAGTCTTAACGAGATCACAAAGCTAGAACCTTGTTCGCGAATATACATGGAGTAAGTTCACAATTCCTTGCTAGATAGTGAAGAAAAGAAATCTCCCATTTATTGACCTAGAGTCATAGGCCTGGCTAAAACCTTTTCATAACCTCATGACCACAAACGACGTAATTAAGCCAGAAATGTACAGAATGTTTTCTATATACTTACATACCTTGAATTTGATATTACTTTAATAATATATGAACAAAAACTAATCTTGATTGTAAATTTCTATAGGAACATGCTGTTAAGAAAATTAATGTCACCCGTCAAATACCAGTAAGTAAAAGAGTCATGGATATCTTTAAATCACACTATTTTTCCATGCGGGCACAGACTTATAAATTTATTTTAGTTCCATTGGTCAGTTGGAATGGAAAGTGCTGTCGATTCTTCATTCTTCTGGGGTTACTTGGTAACCCAAGTACCTGGTGGTTTTCTAGCATCCAAATATCCAGCCAATAGGTTAGTTAATTATTTATTATATCTTTTTGAAAAAAATAATTTAAATAATATGTGTATAATATAATAATTACTTATATTATCATTTAAACAGGGTATTTGGTATTGCAATAGCTACATCATCATTTTTGAATCTATTATTACCAGTTGCAGCTGATTCACAGCCAATATTTCTAATATTTGTGAGGATACTGCAAGGTTTAGTTGAGGTTTGGTTTGCTTTGTAAACATTAAATATGTAATCAACTATTTATTTTTAATAAAACCAACAAAAAAATAGAACTAATCAATTATTGATGTACAGGGTGTAACATATCCAGCTTGCCACGGTATATGGAGGTATTGGGCACCTCCTTTAGAAAGAAGTAGACTGGCCACTTTAGCATTTTGTGGCAGCTATGCCGGTGTGGTACTCGGCATGCCATTATCTGGTGTACTTACTGCAGGCATTGGATGGCAGGCACCTTTCTATTTCTATGGTTTGTTCCACTATTATATGACGCATATCAAAAAATATCTCACGGTTATGAGTTGAAACAGAGAAAAATGCACTTTTAACCTCCAATTCAGGATATGAACGAGAGTGTAAAATTATTTTCTCTCGCCTTAAATATTCAATTTTAACTTGTAACAGTTAAATAGTACTTTAAATAGGATTTAAAAACAAATAAATTGAATGTAAAAGATACAGATAAACAATTAAAAATTTTTTCTAGTGAAAAGAGAATTTGAGGTTAGAGTTTAACAGACCTGTATAGTGTGTGAATTGTAAAATTTGTTCAATTGTAAGATAGCCAAGATGAGCAAAAAACTTGTTTTACTCACTGGGTGTAAAAGCCCAACTTTATTAACTATTGTGTTCAATAATGTACATTTAATTGGTTTAGGGAAATACATATTTAACCCGGCAGAACTCGCTAGAAAAAATGAATAGCAAGAACCTCGCGCGTGAGACTTTCTCTCACACCCCAATTTTCATATTTTTTCACCACATAATAATATTATTAGCTTCTAAATACCAATTAAGTAAACGAAATTATATTTATAAATACAAATACACACATAAACTTAAACAAATATCAATATAAAAAATATAAATAACACTTTTTTATTTATAAAAAAAAAAACTGGAGCAAAACTCATTATAAAAAATATAATTTGTGTTGAATTATTCAGTAACAGCACATTTTGGACACGTAGCACATTTTGGTGTACGTGCATCTGCTAACGAAAACACTTTGAGGACATATTATTTTGTTGGTTTACAAGGGATGTATTGCCGAAAATTGCAACGTTCCCGAAACGGTTCCAACATTTCATCTATAGTACAGTATTTACCAACTTGGTAATTTTGTTTACATTTGGATATAAATTCATCCAATACCTCTCTTATGGAATCAGAAAAAAAAAAGACTCCAACATTCCAACGGAGTTTTAGCTTGCTTTGCAATAGTTTTCACACTTGGAAGATGGATAACGATGTTTTGTTTCCTTTTGCTCACATTTTCGCGGGGAGCGGAAACATGCCAAACAGTAGTTTTGTCGTTACCGTACAAGCAGTTCTCAGGATCGTCGTTTTCGAGTTTATCTTTCTCTTCAATCCCTGATTGTTCTGAATCACTTTCCTCAGCATCAAAGCGGTTTTCGTTGTCTACAAGGTTGGGGAGAACTTCAGTTTTACCCTTTTCGGGATTAGGAATCCATGACAAATATTCTAAGCGAAAAAATTAACAGGAAAATATAAAGTAAATAAATATCCTGAAAAGTGCCACTTATGGAGATCGTACAACGCTTTCCCCATCTCGGCCATATGTTTGCCATGACTCATATGAATTTAAAAAAATCTAAAATTCAAAAGAAAAACTAATTTTGCGTCACCAGTAAACCAAAAATGTTATACAAACAGAAAATTACTTACTTATAAAAACGTAACGCGAACACTAGCGCGTGAGAGATTCACTCACGGTTTAGAATATTTTTGTTTAACTTCCTCTCCTGAAGCTAACACAAGACTGAGAGGAAAAATATTTCAAGAGGAAGGAAACAAAAGATAAAAACTCAGCTAGACGAAACTTAGGACCTCTCACTACTCCCACTTCCGGATTATGACTGTTTTTCTTCAAGCGTGAGAGAAAATCTCACGGTGCGAGTTCTCCCGGGTTAACAGTTTACTCTCGGTTAAATACTGTACTAACTCATACTTCCATAAATACTCTAACTTAGGTTTTAATGGAATAGTTGTCACATTATTACACTGGAGGAAAAAAAGTTACAATTTTTTCTTTATTCAAAATATAACGAATTATTATTTGTAGGATTCGTTGGTATTACGTGGTATCTTGTATGGTTGTGGTTAGCATTCGAAAAACCTTCGAAACACCCGTCCATTTCTGCCAAAGAACTTTACTATATTGAAAATTCCTTGGGTAAGAATTGATAAAACACTTCTTCTTTTTTGTAATCTGTGATGATTATACTTATTGTAATAAGATACTCTTAATGCCATAGGTACTTCTACCCAACAGTCAATGCCAACAATTCACACCACACCATGGAAAAAATTTTTAACATCAATGCCTGTCTATGCAATTATAGTTGCAAATTTTTGTAGATCATGGAATTTCTATTTGTTGGTACTATTTCAAGCTTCATATTTATCAACAGCTTTTGGATTAAAAATTCAAGAAGTTAGTTGAATACTTACTTTTTTTTCTTATTTTTTCATTTATACAGAAACTACTAATATATATAAAAATTAAATATTTCAGACGGGCTTCCTAGGAGCATTACCGCACTTATTAATGACAATAATAGTGCCTTGTGGAGGAATGCTGGCCGATCATGTCAGAAAGAATGGTATACTCACTACAACAAATGTTAGAAAATTATTCAATTGTGGTGGCTTCGGCATGGAAGGTTTCTTTTTCGTTATTGTGGCCTACTCTAAATCAGCTCTCGCTGCTAATGCGGCTCTAACGATGGGTGTAGCTTTCAGCGGTTTTGCCATATCTGGTATTTATTTAATACTCATTACATATTTATATCGCCTTTTGCGAGAAAAATAGATTAATAAACTAGAAAAGTTTAATTTACATCAAATTCCAACCAGTCAGATCGACCTGGATTTATGGAAATTCTTTAGTTGTAAGAAAGTACGGAAGTCTTTG
>JAAEAF010002345.1:0-74826 GCA_011037195.1 Triatoma infestans
TAATAATATTAAAGCAGTAAGTTGTAAATTTTAATATTCACCGTAAAATTAAAGGCTGAAAAGAAGAATCTGTGTAGCAAACAAACACACACGCACATATGTACATACAGACACACACACACTCTTCACACCAGCATTTTGTATCAGAATTTCGAACAAACTTTGACCTGTGCTACCCTGTACTGTTGTCATGTAAGTTAGTTAGTATCACTGTAGTTTTCGTACGAGTACGATCTCCACCGCCATCAACTCTATGTATGTTATATCATTTGTAAAACCTTACAAATTAAACGTACCATCATCATCATCATCAATTTGTCATTGGTTAAAGTGAAGTTACAGTGGAAACATATCTGTTTTATCATAGCACCAATCTTTTCTCTGAGCTACCCATCGGGAGACTACTACGGTGGAACTCCAAACCGTCTTTATCCCGAACATTTTGGTCCTCCGTTCTGGATATTTTAAAATTGGTGCTCTGTTCTAAATAATTTAAAACACCATTAAAGATTTTGGCCATCAATCTGCATCACCTTATAATACATTTATGAGGAGTTCGTTCTCAGAGTGGGGGAACATTGAAATACTATTCTGAAGTATTCATCAACCTAACTGGAATATTTTAAAATATTTTCAAGAATAGTGATCATCAAACTGGACTGTTAAAATCATATTTTGAAGGAAAATTCAGGTATTTTTTATTACCATTTATTACGTTTAGTGGATTCTCATTGGGTGCTGCGTAATGAGTCATACAGACTGATCTACAAACTTTCAACAAATCAACTATGGCTCTAGTGGTCAACTCATCGCTTCCATCAATTTAAATTAATTTATGTTTTAATAAAAGAGAAAATTAACTTCAGCATTTTGCGTAAATATTCATAGATTATTTTCAATATTATTCAAAAGTGTATTGCAATAAATTAGCACAGGTCATTCAAATTGCGATTAATTAAATTTTATTTTGGTGCGTAGGTTACATAATTTGTTGAATATTTTCTTTATAAATTCATCTGTAAATAATTTTATTTTAACAATTATTTGAATTCTTACTTTTCAACCAGTATTTAAACAAAAAAAAAGTTATTATAAGAATATAGACTGGTTTCCACTTTATTAATACCAACTTCATTTGATAGATGTTTACAAGCAATCAGAATTAAATATCGGACTTGGTTTATTTGTAAAATAGTTTGTTTTTTTGTAAATCTCTTTGTAAATTTTGTTTAACCAATCTTTTCAGCTTTGCTTATGTTTAATTATTTTCTTTCCGTTTTTTAAAGAATGAGTTTCAGTTAATTTATGAACATTTCAAAATTGAGCGTTACTTTGTATGTATATAGATTGATTTCTAAGTTTGTTTGTGTGTGCTGTTGCAGGTTTTCTAGCTATTCATGTTTTAAATGTTCGTTCATTCTATTGATGATTATAGGAATTAATTATGAGTTAATTTATAAACAATATAAGTTGAGTACATCTCATTTAATATAGGTGGATCATTTCTCAGGTATCAGATTATTTATGGTTATCATTTTGGCATCTATCAGCCAATATTTATCTATTATATGTACATATAAACACTTGTATTTCTGACTTCGCCCACTAACCTAATTTATTTATGTTGACAACTAATTTCTGCTTTATTAATTTGCAGATACATCACTTACAAAATTCTGAATAATTCTTGAATTGATATTTTATCATAATTTTCTATAAATTATACCTTTATCATGGCAACTACCAACCCACCCGATTCCGCTCCTACTAGCGATATTCCTACCCTTACCATTGACCAAAAAATCACCTTAGGGCGTAAAAAATTAACCGCAATAGTAAAAGAAATTAAATCAGTTGTAGATGAGGCCAGAGCAGCAGTTGCGGGTCAGGATAGCCGTGCTGAAAACAGGTTCTTAGGAGCATTTAGATCTTTGGACACGGTCTATGAGAACTTTAAGACAATTTGGGACCGATTAATGGAGTTATATTTACTGAAGGGTTCGGAAAGCATTTTTCCCTCTGACGAGGACACTACAATACAGCAGGCTATTGTAAGATACTATCGGGAATGCTGTGAGGTATATGTTTTATTTACTAAACCAATGTCTAAATCTATATCCAATAGTGATGTTACTGGTGCCTGTACTTCTCGAGTTTCACAACGAAACTTGCCTGAGATAAAGTTACCCCAATTTGATGGTCGATTGAAACAATGGCCCATGTTTAGAGACACATTTACTTCTTTGGTGCATAGTGACGCCTCACTCACTCCCATGGAGAAATATCACTTCTTATTGGGCTCTTTGAGTGGGCGCGCTCTCTCTGCTCTCAAATCTGTCCCCTTAACCGCAGAGAATTATGAACAGGCCTGGACAGCTCTGAATACGCAATTTAACAATCGGAGGCGCTTAGCGCATTCCTATTTAAATCAAATTATAAATTTTAAGCCACTACAAGGGAAGTCATCTTTTTCTTCCTTGCAAGAGTTTCTCTCAGTAGTAGGAGAGAATATCACATCCCTTAACCAATTGAAGATAAACGATTTAAGTGAATATATTTTGTTCGAATTAGCTGTAAGATGTTTGGACTCGGTTACCAGAGAGTCTTTTGAGATTTGTATGATGGAGGAGAACGTTGAATTCCCAACTGCTATTAGACTTATGTCTTTCGTACAAAGTCGCTGCAATTCGTTAGCTTTGGCTAATCCTCCCTCAGATGAATCAACGCCACCGAAAGCTTCCACTTGCCTGAACACGCCAAACAAATTTCAACCAAGGGGGACCAGCCTGACTTCAAGGAAATCCGGCACTTCCTTGTTTGTTCAAACGTCCTCTGCTTCAACATCTAGTAATAAGGGAGCTGAAGTAAAATCTCCTTCTGATGCTACCAAATCTAAACGTTTGTCATGTTTTGTTTGCACTAAGCCTCATATATTGAGGGAATGCCCCACTTACCAATCGAAATCCCCTGCGGCGAGATACCAGTTATTAAGCGAGTGGTCTGGTTGCAGAAACTGTTTGCATCCTGGTCATCGCACCAACCAATGTACCTCAAGAAATGTTTGCCGAGAATGTAGTCGTCGTCACCATACCACATTGCATTTTTCTACTCCTGCTAAACCTACCCAACAAGCAGTTACTATTTCAAATACACCTGCCCCCCCTGGTACTGAAGATCGCTCGGCCTTGACCTCCATCACTAATGAAAATACTGAAGTGCTGTTAGGCACGGCTCTAGCTCGCATTAGGGATCACCTTGGTCATTACCAACCAGTTCGCCTACTGATTGACTGTGGCAGTCAGTACTCCTTTATATCTCAACCATGCATTGAACGCTTGCACTTGGCACCTGTAAGCTTTAAAAAAGGCATCTCCGGTATTGGACAAACGAGCTTAAAAGAAGTTAAAGGGAAAGTCTCTTGCTCTTTAATCCCCGTTGATAGTAATAATGTAGAACTTCAAGTGGACGGTGTGGTGGTTCCCACAATTACCTCTCATCTTCCCCAAGTGACTGTTCCCATTGAGGTTCGCCAACACTATATTGGTTTAACTCTCGCTGACCCAGAATTTTGGAAACCGGGTCCCATAGATTTATTGTTGGGTGCTGATGTGTTCGCTCAAGTAGTGTCTGGTCTGCCATCTGTTATCAAACCCTCTCAGCCACAAGTTGTGGATACCATCTTCGGCAAGGTATTGATTGGACAGTTTGTCAGTGCATGTTCACCACCCAATCATACCTCTTTATTTATATCTGGCGAGCCAAATATTGCAGACATAATGAAGAAGTTTTGGGAAACTGAAGAAATTCATAAATCGATTCCCACATCAGCTGATGAACAGAAGTGTGAAAACCATTTCCAGCACACATATCAGCGAACTGAATCTGGCCGATATATGGTTTCTCTTCCCTTTAAAGAGGAATTCAACCCAGGATATGATAGTAGATCTTTAGCCCTGAAACGTTTGTTTCATTTAGAAAATCGGTGGAGTAAGGATCCACAATTACACCTACACTATCAGACCTTCATGCAAACATACTTTGAAATGAATCATATGAGTCGAGCACTTAGCTCTGCTCATTATATCATCCCTCACCATGCGGTAGTGAAACGAGATGCGGCAGATCTTAAGCTACGAGTAGTGTTCGATGGTTCTGCCAAAACCTCAAACGGTTCGCTTAATGATCATTTATTGGTAGGCCATAAACTTCAGGCAGATATCTCCTCTATTTTGCTTAATTTCCGTCGCCATCGAATTGCCTTCACTGCCGATATAGTTAAGATGTATCGGCAGATATTAGTTGCACCAGCTGATCGCAAATACCAACATATACTGTGGCGTGCTGATCCCTCTGACCCTGTTGAGGAATTTGCTCTTAACACTATCACCTATGGGTTAGCATGTTCCCCATATTTAGCAATGCGTGTAATCAAGCAACTTGTTATAGATGAAGGTGATGCCTATCCCCAAGCTTCAGAAGTATTACTCGGCGATATCTATGTGGATGACATTGTGACTGGAGCAGCTTCTGTTTCCGAAGCAGTTCATCTACGTGATCAACTAATTAATCTCCTGTCTCGTGGTGGTTTTCTTTTAAGCAAATGGGCTAGTAATTCTTCAGAAGTGATTGCTCGTGAAAATCCGTCTTCCAGCCCACTCATCTCTCTCACTTCAAGTGAGGATCATGTAGTTAAAGTTCTAGGCATGCAATGGGATCCCCAAGAGGATGTTTATTCATATAAACTGCAGGATATTATTTCCTCTGCCATGACCAAACGATCAATTTTGTCAACTATAGCTCGTATTTTTGACCCATTGGGTTATCTCGCTCCAATAGTTTTTGCAGCTAAACTATTGTTGCAGGATATTTGGCAAGCAGGAATTGATTGGGACACCCAAATTCCAGAAAACCTAGAGCAAACGTGGCTGGCACTTATTAACGACCTGCCCCACATCACCCACATAAAAATCCCACGTTTTGTACCTGTAGCTAAGGACATAACTTGTAAATTAGTAGGGTTTTGCGATGCATCAGAACGAGGTTATTGCGCATCTATTTATCTCCTTACTAAACATTCCTCAGGTTTTCAGTCCTTTCTGATTAAGGCGAAAACTAAGGTTGCACCGGTTAAGCCACTTACCATCCCTAGGTTGGAATTATTAGGCGCATTACTCTTAGCGCGTTTATATTCCTCCCTCAGTAGTTTCAGAAAACATATGTCTTCTCCAAGTGAGGATATCTTCTTTACCGATTCTACCATCGTATTAAATTGGCTCAATATGCCTCCACAAAATCTTAAAATATTCGTCGCTCATAGAGTTGTCGAAATTACAGACACGATTCCTGTTGCCCGTTGGCAGCATGTTTCAACTTCTGATAACCCAGCTGACTTGGGTTCAAGAGGTTTAGCCCCATCAGCGTTAGTCCATTCATCGTTGTGGTGGAATGGCCCTCCTTGGCTTTGCCAGAGCGAGGCTTCGTGGCCCGCAACACCTTATAATAATATCCCTTCTACAACATTACCTGAAGTTAAGTTATCTAAAACCGTATTAGCAGCTACAGCTACTTTTCCAGAAATTGTTTCTTGGATGGAACAATTTTCCTCTTATGTCACTCTAGTACGTAGCATGGCCTTTGTGTTACGCTTTATACAAACTTGCAAATCGAAAACCAAAACGGTAGGCCCTATTACTGCTGGTGAATTCCGACAAGCTAATCAAAAATGTATCTATCTGCTGCAACGGCATTATTATCCTGAGGCCTTTGCAGAATCACTTCCTTCATCGGCATCACCTTCGGTGGCAATATGTCGTTCTCTAAACACCTTTATCGCCCAAGACGGGCTTGTTAGGGTGGGCGGCAGAATTCGACATTCTTCTTTAAAGGAACATCAGAAACATCCGCTGTTATTACCACGCCGCTCACATTTCAACAATCTACTGGTGGATTACCTCCACCGTAGTCATTTACATGTCGGGCCCGCCACACTGCAGTCTATAATTCAACGGAATTACTGGATTCCCGCTGCTAGAAGCTTAATCAAGCAGAGGAAAAGCAAGTGTTTAACTTGTCTCAAACTATCCCAGGCAGCGAGAGCAACCTATATGGGCGACTTACCGGCTGAGAGACTCCAGGAGTGTCGACCTTTCTATCATGTCGGCGTAGATTTCGCTGGTCCCTTTCTATGTCGAGAGACGTCTCGGCGGCGTGCGCCCCTTATCAAAGCATACTTATGCTTATTTATTTGCTTTGCTACCAAAGCAACTCATTTGGAGGTGGTTCCTAATCTTTCCACCGAAGGCTTCCTTGACGCATTTGACCGTTTTATAGCCCGGAGAGGGGTCCCGGCCAAAGTAGTCTCGGATTGCGGAACTAATTTTAAAGGGGCTGCCCATTATCTCAAAGAACTAGCCCAATGGCAAGCGACTAAGGAGACTCGAGAAGCGCTCATTAATTACAGTCAACAGAAGGCAATAGAGTGGAAATTTAACCCTCCTTATACACCCCATTTTGGGGGATTATGGGAGGCTAACATTAAGGTTGTTAAATCCCTGTTACTAAAGACATTGGGTAATCAGCCGTATTTAGAAAGAGAGCTAACCACGATGTTCACCAAGATTGAGGCCATCCTCAATTCTCGGCCTCTTTCGCCTCTGTCTTCAGATCCCTCTGACTTGCAGGCTCTCACCCCTGGCCATTTTTTGATCGGACAACCTTTAGCGGCCATCCCTGCAACTTCGGTCTCTGATGTACCAGATAACCTATTGAGTCGCTGGCAATTGCTGCGCAAGCGGATTCAAAACTTTTGGGATCGTTGGAGAAACGAGTATCTCCATACCCTACAACAGAGGAAAAAGTGGACTAAGATCACTCCAAATGTGCAGATAGGTGACCTTGTCCTCCTTAAGGACACCCTCGCTTCTCCACTACAATGGCCGTTAGCCAGAATCGTGGAAGTCCATCCTGGACATGATGGCGTGGTGCGAGTAGTTACGGTTCGCACAGCCCACCGTAATCACAAGCGCTCGATCCTCAAACTGGTTCCCTATCACCTATCACCCATCCAGAACATCCTCCTTCCAAGTAATAATATTAAAATTTGGTGGGCGGTATGGTACGTACAAGTGATATATTTTTAATAATATTAAAGCAGTAAGTTGTAAATTTTAATATTCACCGTAAAATTAAAGGTTGAAAAGAAGAATCTGTGTAGCAAACAAACACACACGCACATATGTACATACAGACACACACACACTCGTTCACACCAGCATTTTGTATCAGAATTTCGAACAAACTTTGACCTGTGCTACCCTGTACTGTTGTCATGTAAGTTAGTTAGTATCACTGTAGTTTTCGTACGAGTACGATCTCCACCGCCATCAACTCTATGTATGTTATATCATTTGTAAAACTTAACAAATTAAACGTACCATCATCATCATCATCAATTTGTCATTTGTTAAAGTGAAGTTATAGTGGAAATATATCTGTTTTATCATAGCACCAATCTTTTCTCTGAGCTACCCATCGGGAGACTACTACGGTGGAACTCCAAACCGTCTTTATCCCGAACAGATAGTATATATCTACAGTAATCACTCTCTGCAATGATAGTATACTCGTATATCTACAGTAACCACTCTCTACAGTGATAGTATATAGGGTGACCAGAGTTATATGCTCCACCCACTTTTTTTTTAAACGGCGGGAAATTTCGAAAAAATAGAAAACACGTATTTAATCATTTTTAGTCTAGTTTATTTTCAGTGATTGATGTTTATATTTTGTAAATAAAACTTCATTTCATTCGTAAAACGTCCTTAAATAATTTTTACTTGGATTTTTTTAACTTTATTTGCAGCTGTATATATAAATATACCATGTAAATGTAAAATGCATGTCACCGACTGTGCACCCAAGCAGAGAGGTGTGATATAATATTTAAAAAAAAAAAAAAAAAATGTTGTTCCACAATTTCCCCGGAAGTACCATTACACCAAAATAATTGATCCAGTTTTCCCAATTTCTAGAAAACAGCTTCAATAAATTCTTTCAACGATTTTTAACTTCATATATACAGCTCTGACGTATTTATTTGAAGTTTGCCGGAAAATTGATTTTATAGGGTTAAAAAAAAAATCGCAAATTAGAACTGGAGAATCACAGTAAGAGAAAGTCGTGTGAGTATTTCACACAAGATTTTTCATCAAGAGGAAAATTTGTACTGAAGTATCAAGTACTCATATTCTTTAGCACAATACATTTTCCATTCTCTAACCGCTTTAGTAAATAAAGTACGTATTGCGATAGTGTGTTTTTTTCAGAAAAAATTGCTTTTTGGTGGATTTGGAACTCTGTATTACGCATTGCTCAGACTTAAACTTCCCCTCTGTATCCCATTTCTGGACAATTTACAGATCTATCATCTATTGGAAAATAAGGGAATAAAGCGCTAGCAATAATGCCTATTTTTATGAAAATTTGTCTCTGAATTTAACAACTTAAATATGAGAGTTTTATTTAAAAAAAAAAAAGAATGAAAGAAAAACATGTAATTATTTTTGTCTGTGTTGAACTTTCCCATTTTTCATTAAATAATCATGAAAATCACAAAATTATCGCCATTAATAGGAATTAAAAATTGAATATACGAGCAAAATGGGATCAACATATAGAGTTTAGTAAATATAACTACAGGAAACGGGAAATTGAGTATATATACGTATATATTTCACTATAACAGTTGGTTGCAGTGTGTAACAACCAGGAGAGAAGTAAACATCGACCTGAGATTACAGTTTGAGTCGCTCATTAAATACATCTCTCGCGCACACTCACTTCCTCATGAAGCTGAGTTACTATTCACTCACACTCACCAAATGTCAATTAGCCTCTAAATATTCATGGTTCCAAGCACTTGATTACTTACTACTACTATTGGGGTTCCAGTGCACAGTTATAAGCTACTACCGCTATATATATCCCCTAACTTCTAACATTTCCATATCAAAAGCAATCTCTTCAACCTATAGAATGAGTGGGAGGGATAGATAGAAAATGAGAGGAGAGAGAGAGACACGTGATAAAGCAGGAATTAGGATGGAGGACATACAACACTGTACTCATGCATTGCTGAGAATATCCTTTATATTATATATATATATAAAACATCTATTAACTAAATTAATTATTCATAAAAAAAACTGATGTGAAACACTCACACGACTTTCTCTTACTCCTTTTAATACGGTTTTATATATACATGACAGAATTTTCTTTAAATTTCAAATTTTGGTCATTTGTCCTAAGAGAATGATTGTATTGCAGAGAGGCCGAATGATATTTAAAAAAAAAAAAAAACCCATATGAACTTCAACCCCCTTACATTCCACAGAACCAACTAAAACCTTCTTTTTAAAAAAAAAAAAAAAAATTGTTTTCAAATCGTCATACCTTAAAATTATAATGAGATGTTTATACGGCAATGGTCAGAACTTCTTTTTTTTTCAGTCAAAAATGCCATAGAAAAACATTCAATTAAAGTCGCAGTTGCGGTTGATGGATTTTGTCCGAAACCTTCGTGGAATAATAAAGACCAAAACGGAATACAAAATTTGAGTTTCCTTGCGATTTTTTTCCAAATATTTTGTGTTCACACACACAAACACACCATTCGCTTAAAACATTTTTTTCTTACCCAGAATTCCTCAAAACATATATTTCCGGTGAAAACACAATTTCTAAAATTTGATAAATCGTAATACTTCCCCTTACTGGGAGGTGTAAGAGAAATCATTATCGTTAATTATGAACTAGATTATAAACTAGAAGGAGTCATTATCGTTAATTATGTTATTTCCTAGTCTCATTTCCAGAAAATTCTTATAAAACATCCTGGCATACGTTGGTAATGAGAAATTTCGCTTTCTGTAAATACTGGACAGCGAGAAAAGAGGGTGGTTACTATTTACCTCTGTCTTATCTCATTGATAAGGAGCAGCACCCTAGCTACTTTATCTCACTTGTAAGAACATCTCTACTCCTTTCTGTTACAAACCCCTCTCTCTTGTTTGTTAGGAAATAGATGTAAACAAGAAAATAAAATCAACTAGGTTTAAGAGAAAGTAATAATTAATTAGTTATTCCGGAATTAAATATTTTTTGACAATCTGTATTTTTTTAAAAGTTCTCCTGCTAGGTTTATACATTGGATTGGTGTTTAAAATTTTAGGAAAATAATCTGATTACATTCGTCTTTTGGGGCGACCTTATTTTGTTTTGAAACCTATGTTTCGCCCAAATTACATCCCTGTAGGCTAGTTACTAGTTGAAATTTTAAACCAACATTCCAGCAAACATTTGATTTAAAAAATATCAACTACAATTGTTCCAGAAGATGGATAATGCAATTTGGGCATAACGTGTACGTGGTTGATACTAAACCATAAAGCGACGCTATCTTAATCCGAAGACTTGGATTCCTTCTCAATTTTACTTATAGGACTAATAAAAGCTCAGGGTATTCATGAAAACAACAAAACCTTAGCCAAATTGTTCATTGTCTCGAAGAACAATATTACTTACAAACCATGCAGACAAAGTGCATTCACTTGAATAAAACAAAATACAATAAAGGATATTCAGCTCAATTTTTCTTAAGTATGTGGACTTTTGGTATATTTAGGACTGTTTTTATTGTAAAATTCATTCTGTAAAATTTTTAATATTATTAAACAAGTACGAAAAGAAATTTGCCATGAATTTATATTTAATGCTCTTGCAACTTGGGGCTCTGATTACTCATAGCATCTGGGATTTTAACAGTCAACAAGTGTGGTACGCCACAGAAACACAAAGTTGAAGTCAACTCATTACACGAAATTGGTAGCCTTACCCTGACGATGGCTGAGAATTCGAAACTAGTCAGAAGCAACCAAAATAAGCATGCTACGGCTCATAAAATGTCAAATGTACTTGCAACAGTTTCTCATGAATGAGAAAGTCAATTGTTTTGTATTTCTAAAGAAATGACACTCATTGGAGTGTAGTGTAGTAGTAGTGGAGAGTAGTGTAGTGTAGTGTAGTGTAGTAGTAGTGGAGTGTAGTGTAGTAGTAGTGTAGTGTAGTAGTAGTGTAGTAGTAGTGGAGTGTAGTGTAGTAGTAGTGGAGTGTAGTATAGTGTAGTAGTAGTGGAGTGTAGTATAGTGTAGTAGTAGTGGAGTGTAGTGTAGTTGTACTGTGTAGTGTAGTGTAGTAGTAGTGTAGTGTAGTAGTAGTAATGGAGTGTAGTAGTAGTAGTGTGTAGTGTAGTAGTAGTGGAGTGTAGTGTGGTAGTAGTGGAGTAGTAGTGGAGTGTAGTATAGTGTAGTAGTAGTGGAGTGTAGTGTAGTTGTACTGGAGTGTAGTGTAGTAGTAGTGTAGTGTAGTAGTAATGGAGTGTAGTGAGTAGTCGTGCGGTGAGTGTAGTGTAGTGTAGTAGTAGTGTAGTAGTAGTGTAGTGTAGTGTAGTAGTAGTGGAGTGTAGTGTAGTAGTAGTGGAGTGTAGTGAGCAGTCGTGTGGTGACTGTAGTGTAGTGTAGTAGTAGTGGAGTGTAGTGTAGTAGTAGTGGAGTGTAGTGTAGTAGTACTGGAGTGTAGTGTAGTAGTAGTGAAGTATCAAACAAGAGATTTATTATTATTAATGGAGTATCAAACAATAAACACCTATTACTTTTCTTACTAATATTCGTCTGTCGGGGGCAGACGAATATTACAAGGTCTTTGTTATCCATAGCCTCCCTAGGCCCATAGAGCAATCTCAAAAAAAAAACAAAAACAAACCGAAGAGAAATCCAGTTCCAGGCCTAATTCACTTAAGACCGAGTAAATCGGACAATAGACTTCAGAGGCCCATTGCTTCCAAAGACCCTGAACCTAAACTTCATATACACCCAAAAAATGTTTTAAAGAGCATTGGATGTTTCCTCCTCTGACTCAAAAAACTCTACTGAAGAAGTCTGGCATAAGCCCAACCCCATCTCACTCCGATTACAAAAACATCCAATAACCCAATGCCCAATAAATGAAAGACTCAGCAACAAATCAGTATCAGTTCTGTTGAGACACCCAAATCACCATCTTGGCTGCCGATGAGATGGAAACATAGTGAAGAATGTAAAGCTGGCCATGCCTGAAAGCCTGACAGATCCGTGACGAAACCTGCAGATCCGGGTTGAAAGAAAAGAAGGCGCCTTGTTTATAGTCAACCTCTTCACCTCTTCATTTTCTAAGATTCCTTTATGACAACACATCCTTGGGGGAAGATAATTCCTCCAAACTACTTCCATTATTACTTCAACAAGTCTATCTCCCATCAAACCAATGAGTGGAGAAAAGGGATGTAAAAATGGCAGGACAAGCTCACTCACAAAGTACGATTAACATCATTTGTCAAATTAACTTATTGTTCACTATAAAAATATTGTTAGTAATATCTAATGGATATTCAAAACAATATGGGGTGTCACACTTGTGACTCATTCTAAGTTGTTAATTAATTCGTTCTTGTCCTTTTGAGATGCTGTTCCAAATCATAGAAGCTCATTTTTGGAAGTCACCTAATGTTTACATTCTTCACTACCGATGCCATCAAACCAACAACCCAGATAATACATACGGATATCTCCTCCAAATTGCTGAAACGGAGAATTCCATTTCGGGTTTCTTAAAACAAAGTACAATAAGGGATATTCAGCTCAATTTTTCCTAAGTTGTGGACTTTTTATATATTCAGAACTGATTTTATTGTAAAATTCATTCTGTAATATTTTTAATATTATTAAACAAGTACGAAAAGAAATTTGCTATGAATTTATGTTTACGTACTTACTGTATTGATATAAGTCTGATGTTAGATGTAAGAAAAAAAGATCAAATAGTTGATAATATAAAACAAAAATGACAAAATATTCCATCTGCCTTCAAGTGCATTGCTGTGTAAATGATGTTGCCAACCAATATGGTGTTGGTATGGTACTATGGTTGTGATACTTTGGTGGTGGAGATGGTAGTGGTACTGCTTTGGTGCTACTAGTATGAGAAGCATGGAAACAGAGAAGAAATAAATAAACAATAAAACCGGTTCTTCTTGGTAGCGTTCTTCTGCCTCCTCCTCGTCTACTTCTTTCTCTTCCTTCTAAACCCCACCCCTTCAAACCCCAGAAGTCTCTTGCTACTTACTCCTCAAAGTCCCACCACCAAAGCACCAACCTAGAAAGCATATACACAAAATAAGCCCCCAGTTTTACAACTGAAGGTTTTTTTTTTTGTTTTTTGCTCAGCTATTCCTGCCCCTCCATTTCTCCAGTTTATGGCTGCCGATCTGCACAATTTTGCCTTCGCTGTTTTCGCCATACTATATACTTGACAGGGGAGTTGAAGAGGGTAATATTGTATCTATATAGTTTGTGCAAAAAAAAAAAAATATCCTCTCGGTGAGCAATGGTTTATATACTCTCTTGGTTTTACCATATTCTCCCCCGCTTCGATTTTTTTATTTTTCTTTTTTACTTCTTTGTTCTTACAGTCCATGCCTATGTCTGGGTATGTACGTATTTGTAGTGAAAAAAAAGGAGTACCAACGAACGATATAGTCCTATTGCTAGAAGAAACAGATACAAAAATACAGGACTCAAACTCGCACACAAAAACACACCACCATATATATATATATAAACGCAAACGTAATACTTCATACAATAGTTATACTGTACAGTTGAATTCTGGTCCGCTCTTCCTCAAACATCTAACCAACCACGCCCACTTGCTTCTCTACGTGAACCGAATAAAGGCTTTCTATACTCCTTTATTGACTCTAGCTCGGATTTCTGCCTATAGACACAACAATATACGAAGGGGTTTGGGAGAGATTTGCTAACACTCCTTCTTATCCCGCTCCTCCGGCCTTCATCTGTTTATTTTCTTTATGCTTAGCCTTCTCAATTTTTTTTTCCTTTTTCTTTTTCTTCTTAAATTATTATTTTTATTATTTTCTCTACTAGATATATGAGATAAAGTGCTTTAGCATAAAGTTGTACTTAATCGTACTCACATAGTCATTTGTTGATTTAGCAAAACCAATTATAACAAATATGTTTCAAAATATAAACTATGGCTACTTATGACACTAAAACTATCTAAAAGAAAGCAATATAGTAATCACCGAGACTGACTAGAGAAAGTTAAAGTAGTACCAATTTTAAATTCTCCTTCCACACCACAATAATTTCAGTAGATATAATTTAATACAATGTGTTCAATTTTTTATTTTTTTCCAAAAAGAAATAGTTGTAATGTTGAGAAACTTTATTCTTACTTATTGCTAGTGAAGAGAAAGTAACTAAAAATCAGAAATTAAGTTTTCTCCGTTTTGAAGTCTTCGTAAATACGAGAAAAACACTCAGTCAACTTTCACTCACTGTAATTAATACAATTATAAAATTAACAACTTTCTTTAAACTTGGATATTTGGTACATAACTCTATACACAAAATACATAAACACATGCGGGTACATTGTCTAGCCAAGGCAGAAGCGAGCGCCACTAACATTCAATAAACCATCATGACATTTGAAATTTAAGGTCAACAAGGAAATCCATTTTTTCGGGGAAAAAAAATAACAGGTTTATGTTTGTGCAAATAGTATTCGATAAAGTAAATTATTACAAATGTTATAGAGAAATTTACAAAAACTATAAAGCCAAAGTCACACTTCCGGTGAACTATTTTTCTTCAAACTTCGGACACCTTCATTTTATACCAAATTTAATGTACCTTCATATTATATAAGTGATAGAACCATACATTATACTGAACTGGTACTCTAGAAAAAAGCTTAACATTGCTAGTTCCCCTAAAACTACCCCCTCAGAAAAAAAAAAAATCCCCGGAAAATGTTTTAAATAAAAATGTTAGGTATCGGATAAGTGATAGAAAAATAAACTCTGCGGAGCCGTTTTAGAAAAAATCCTAAAAAACTGACAAAAAATATCTTTCAGTAAAGTTACATTTCCGATTGATGAATTTCGCTCGTAACATTCACATCAGATGCGATATGTACCCCCAATTGACGGAATCCCAAGTTTGAGCTTCCTGTGATTTTATTTTTTCAGGGAAAACTCAATTTGAAACTTTGACACGATCGCAGTACTTCCTCTTATTTAGCAGTAAGAGAGGAATTTGAATGCATTTAATAAAAAAAAAGGATAAACAATTGCCGCATTCCAATCCTTTTACAAATTAAAAAAAACCTAAGTGAACCCCCCTGGAGCGTCCAGATTCGATAGACCATTAAAAGCGTGTTTTTTTTTTTCATCAAATTGATTGGAAAAAATATTGGTGGAAGTAAACTTGCCAACTAAAATAAGAGTATAATAAATATCTGGTGGATGAAATGTTCAAAATACGTGGGTGATTCTAGTGAATAGTACGATATAGGCTTGCAGGAGAGGAGTTGTATAAATTGTCGGTTGGTCGGGCTTTTTGGCGGGGTCTAGAGTATGGGAAGAGAAACAGGGAATAGGGAGCAGTAGCGACCTAGTGTGTGTGGTTAACATCAACACATATACATCTATATACATATAGAAGGGTAACCTTGTACAATTTTTTATCTGGCTCCAGAACAGACCGCAACATTTCCTTTATAACTGCAATATTATTCAGTGAGCGGATTAAAAATCTGGCATCGTGGATATTGTCTAGTGGGGATTTGGTAGTGCAGGGGAATGGGAGAGCTACTGCGGATAGTTAAACGTTTCTAAACGCCGCAACTAATATTCTTCTACACGAATTATATAACAGCGTTTTGTTTTGTTTTTTTGCGGGCAGATAATAAGTACACTATCTGTTTGAACAACAGTTGGCGGTTAATATTGGCCTAGACCGACTACATTGTCATGGTAATTGAAGGCGGACCATATACAATAAAGAAAATCAAGAGAGGACTCTGCCTCTGTATGAACAGTTAATCTGTCTATATGAACTGTTTTAATATTGATCAATGAATCAATTGATGCAATGAATATTTTTATTTTCTCTTAATGAGAGGAAATTCAAACTTGAAATTGCGTTTGTGTATCACCATAGGAACCGACAGGAAATTATCTGTCAAAATTGTTCAACCGGAAGTATCACTTTACTCAATGGATTTTTAAGTTTTTTGCGATTTTCTCAAAAATGGCTAGAACGACTTTTTTTAAATCTTGGTATATCAATTAATCACTTAAAGAGCTACAACTTGTATTGGGAACTTTTCTCCGGGAAGATTCACTTAAGGGGTCTAGTAGGAGAGGAGTGGGGTTATGTTTTCCTCCAAAGTGCAAAAAAACGCCGACAGTTTTCATTAAATTTGGTATACTAACTTATAAATACAGATTTTTTTGTTTAACTTTTTTTCCGAGGACATTCATTTAGGGGGGTTTTGTGGTTATACTTTCCTTAAAACAGTGATTCATATTAGTTTGGATTCTCCCACTGATATAACATTGAGATAACTAGACACTAGTAAGAGCATTATAAGTTTAAACAAATTGTCATTTAGAACTAGGTAAATTTGTAGTTAAAGAGAGTCGTATGTGTGTGTGTGTGTGTGTGTTTCATACCAGACTTGTTTTTTTTTTTAATATCGCATACATTACACCAGATATGGGCGTATCAATCGCATACATTACATCAGTTATAGGCGTATCAATCGCATCTATTACACCAGATATAGGCGAATCAATTTGGTGTGAAATATGGTTTCAAGGAAAATCGATTTTTTCGGGAAATATGTACTTTCCGGTTGACTCGATTTCAAGAGTTGTGTTCTATGGCAAAAGTACTTTCTCTAACGAACTGCAAGAGAAAGCAACAAGGTCACTTTCGTTTTAAATTAAAATAATGAAATAGTAAAAAAAATAATAAACAATTACTTTAATACTAGACGATCATTGAGAAAATGTTTTTTATTAGTATAAATATACCTATATTAGTATGCTAAGCAAGAGTCCATATGTTTGCCAATTATAGTTTTAGCATGAAAATAAAGAGCTAATATAGAGTGGGGTTAATCTCATGGTGGCATCTGTTGAAATATAAGGTGTGTAGGTATTGTAAATAGAAACGAACACATTTGTGCGCCTGCGCTTGCTAATCTGATATAGAAAAAATATTTTATTCATTAAATAAATTAAATTATTACCATATATAGTTGATTGAATTCTGGCACAGTAATAAAGAGGGTTTTTGGTTGTGGTAAGAGCGGAAGGAAGTTAAGTATGATTAGTGGAAGAAAGAGAGAATTTGTGTGTGTGTGTGTGTGTGTGTGAGTCGATGATGCGGCCAGTAGTAACATGATCATGACGCGTGGTGATGATGTATCAGTTACCCAGGCAGTTAAATGAATCTCTGTGTCCTGGCCAAGTAGTATTTATTGACCATCTGTTCAACATGAAGCTGTGTCTGGAATGAGTTTCATATTCCGTTATAAAATTTTTAACAAGTTGTAGTACGTGTTTGTGTATATGTATGTGCGTCTATGTAGTGTATGTGTGTGTGTGAGAGAAAGAAAGACCGAGAGAATATGGCAACAAAAACAAAACTTATATTGAAATTAATTCAATTATAGGAAAAAAATCTGATGTGAAACATTCATACGACTCACTCTGATGACACGACTTACTCTTATCACAATTTACATCGTAAAAATTCACAAATTTCCTTCAAACTTATAATTCTTACTAAATGTTCAGTTAGTTGTCTCAGTTTGGCTTTTTAATAATAAGTGAATCTAAACTTAATAAGACGACTTTGTTTATTGAGGGACCATGACCTTTCAGTACCATGACCTTTCAGTTTCCCACAGAACTATTCTAAAATCAACTTTCTCGGAAAAGTGATAGTTATCCTAAAAAAATTATAATTAGGGTTTAAATGAAAGCCGTCGGTGACTTTATGGAGAAAATCGCAGAAAACTAGAAAAAAAACAACTCAATTTTTAGGGAACACATTTAATTCTAAATAATATAGAGATGATAATATCGTATAACAAATGAAAATTGCATTTAAGAGGAAAGCATAACCCCACACCCTCCCAGTGAACAATTACATGAATTTTCCCAGAGAAAATTTTTAAATAAAATTTATATACCCTACCTGTTGTATGTAGTAGCACACACACACACAAACACACAGGCCATTCTCTAAAAACCATTTTTTTTTTTTTTTACTTTCTCTTACTCCTAGTAAGAAAGAGGAAGTATTGTAATAGTCTCAAATTTTCGATATCGAGTTTTCACCGGAAATATCCGTTTTGAGGTATTTACGTAAAGTGGTTTTTAGCAAATGGTGTGTGTGTGTGTGTGTGTGTGTGTGTGTGTGTGTGTATGTGACATCATAGCTCAAAAACGAAAAACCGTAGAAAGTTGAAACTTGATATTACGTTTAGGTATCACCATGGGATCTGAGGGTGCGTTATCTGTTAAAATTCCTCAACGGGAAGTACCACTTTACTAATATTTTTTTTTACGTTTTTGCGTTTTTTTCAAAAATGGCTTCGTCGATTTTCTTTAAACTTGATATATCAACTACACATACAAAGAGCTACAACTTTTATTTGAAACATTTCTCCGAGAAAATTCATTTAAGGGCACTTCTGTGGGAGAGGTGGGGTTAGGTTTTCATCTTAACTGCTATTTCAGTTTATTAGACAATTCTGTCATCTAAATAATGTTAATTAAAATTAAATATGTTGTTGAAATTCTGAGTTTGAAAAAATCGGATAACCGGAAGTGCGTTTGTTTTAACACTTACTAAATGATTTTTGCACTTAGCGCACCATTTTTCTCAAAAATGGCTTCGACGATTTTCTTGAAAGGACATATATAAACTAAGTATGCAAAGATCTACATCTTTTGTTTAAAACATTTCTCTGGGAAAATTCATTTAAGGGCACTTATAGGGGTTACAGCTTCCTCTAAAGTGGTATCATAGTTGATTATACAATTCTATCATCCAAACAAAATTAATTAGAAATAAATAGATGGCCAAAATTCCAAGTTCTAAAAAAGTTAGTAAGCCGGAAGTGCGCATTTACTGAACAGTTTTTTCAGTTTTCGACGAATTTCGTTATTTTGGTACACAAACTATAAAATTTGTCAATTATAATTTTTTTTTTCGTTTTTTTTCTAAGGTGCACAACAGCTGAGGTTCTTTGCGCCTACTGTACTAATCCCTAATTCACTCTAACCTAGCCTACTAACCTACTCACTTAAACCTACATTCATGCTTTCCATTCGCACAAATATGCCGGGGCGCCAGTCCCGGCTTCAGGCCCACCCTTCCAAAATTCAGTGGCTCCAAAATGCAGAAGACGATTATGTGATCAAGACTGTTGTCCTGAGCGGCATTGGTCCCTGCATACCATTCGCACATTAAATCAATTATACTATAACCTATCTTGCACATGTATGCTAATAAATACATTCATTCTTCACACTCATACATCCTATGTACACAAAGGAGTAGATTACTCGATATTCCTCTACTCCTGTTTGTTCTATACCTACTATATACAATCTGAACATATGACCTATTTACATTATATACACAAACCTATCCTATATACACCATAAACAAGACCTATATATATTATATACACGTTCCAGCTATGCTTTTCTCTATATTAATGTGCATCATGACCTAGACATATACAGATTTAAATATGCTGGAATAGCGATATCTGTTTTAAATATTGAAAATTTTTATTCACATTGTCTAAATCATCTTTCAATACATCCTTAATGCTGCTAGATATCCTTAGTTTTGTTCGAGCTGCTACATATTTCTTACATTCTACTAGGATATGTTTAACGGTCAAGGGAGTGTTACAAACTTCGCAGATTGGCTGCCTTTCTCCTCGAAACAGATAACCATGTGTTACCATAGTGTAGCCAATACGCAGTCTGGCGAGTACTACTTCTTCTCGTCGAGATTCTCGGCAAGATGTCCACCATTTCTTTATTGAGAATTTAATATTTCTTAGTTTATTGGTGGATGGAATCGCCTCCCATTCTTTAGACCAGTTAGAGAAAATGAGTTTTTTTAATGATTTCATCCAGTCTGTCAACATGTTAAATTGTTCTTTATTTGGAGATAAAGCGGCATTTTTTGCGGCTTTATCAGTGGCTTTGTTCTTTTCAGTTCCGGCGTGCCCTGGTATCCAAATAAATGATACTTTTTTACGCGCTACTTTACATAAATAAATGTTTTGATGTATGAACTGGACTAAAACATTTTTAGAGTCTATGTCAGACATGGCGTCCATCGCACTTCTTGAATCTGTACAGATGATGTACTTTCTCTCTCGGCTTTCTAATATATATTCTAGTGCTTTATTGATGGCATACAGCTCTGCTGTGAAAACGCTAGACATGTCATTTAGTGCAAACTCATATGAGACACTATCGGCCACCAACGCAGCCCCCGCATTTTCTCTCATTTTGGATCCGTCTGTAAATACCTGTGTGTATTCTTTATATTTTTTAAGGACTAGTTCTAAAAATATTTTCCTATAAATATAATTCGGGGTGTTTTCTTTTCTATATCTACTGAGGCTGTAGTCTATTGCAGGTCTGTCTAGCTCCCATGGTTCAATCGCTTGTGACGGCAAGCCCAGCATCATTGGCGTTATTATATTGTTCTGCCTGCAGAAGTTTTGAAAACGTACGCCTAGTGGCTTAGTGCAGCCGCTTCTGTTGTACAATTCCAGGAATGGAGAGAAGAAAATAGTTTTATGGGCTACGTGATCTTCAAGGGATAACAATCTTGTCGCGTAATTACACATTAGGATATCCCTTCTTTTGTATAATGCAGGTTCTCCACTTTCAGCAAAGAGGCCTACTAAAGGGCTAGACCTCAAAGCTCCTAATGACATTCTTATTCCCTCATTATGTATAGGATTGATCATACGCAATGTAGAATCCTTTGCTGAACCGTACACTATGCACCCATAGTCCAACTTGCTTCGAACAAAAGCCTTGTAGAAGTTCAACATGTTGGTACAATCGGCTCCCCAGACTGTGCCCTTTAGAACTTTAACTGCGTTCAGTTTTTTAATGCATTTTTGTTTTAAATCTTTCAGATGTGGACGCCAAGTCAGCTTTTTATCTAAGGTAATCCCTAAGTATTTCACTCTTTCAGAACAAGGTATGCTTTTTCCATATAAATTTAAGTTTACTGCTGGTTGCATTTTACGAAATCTATGGAAGTGTACGCAACTACTTTTATTAGGGGAGAAACGTAAGCCGTTTCTGTCCGACCAATTCTCCAAATTTTTTATAACGCTTTGAAGATTTGCGTGAGTATTTGTAAGCTGCCTAGAACTACTAAATATTACAAGGTCATCTGCATACAGTAACCCTCTAACGGCTGGTTCCAGACATGTCATTACACTGTTAATAGCTATTAGAAACAGAACGGGACTTAAAATACTACCTTGTGGCATTCCATTTTCTTGGATGTAGCAAGATGATAAAATATTTCTTAGACGTACTTTAAAGGTGCGCATTTTTAAAAAGTCTTGTATGAATTTTGGGAGATTCCCCCTAAAATCCCAATGATGCAGTTGCTTCAATATTGAATGCCTCCACACCATGTCGAACGCCCTTTCTATATCGAAAAACACTGCAATAAAATGATGCTTTTGTAAAAAAGCGTTTTGAATTTCGTTTTCTAGTACAACTAGGGCATCCACTGTACTATGATTTCGGCGGAATCCCGTTCGTGCGCTATTTATCAATTTTTTTGATTCCAGATACCATATTAATCGTCTGTTTACCATTCTCTCAAAAGTTTTGCATAAGCAGCTGGTTAATGTAATTGGTCGATACGAAGTAGGTTCAGAGCAATTTTTGCCTTTTTTCAATATTGGAATCGTGATAGCATTGCTCCATGCTTTTGGGAACTGTCCTTTCACCCAAATTCTATTGTAAAATCTAAGAATATAAGCTTTATTTCTATTTCTAAGATTTGTTAGAAATTTATAATGCAGATTGTCTTCACCTGGTGATGTATTTTTGTTTTTGATAAGGCCAGCTCTAGTTCCCAAAATTTAAAGGGTTTATTGTAACTTTGGTCACACGGCCCTTCAAGAAAGTCAATCTCTATACTTTCTTCCCTCTCTTTTGCTTGCAAGAATGTACTGGAATATCTATCAGTTCTTGACACCATTGCAAAAGTTTTGGCTAGTACTTCGGCTTTATCCAGGTCGTTCGTTGAGATAATTCCATTTAAATTAAGCCCAGGAATTTGACTGCTGGATCCAACGCCTATAATTGTTTTAATTTTTCTCCAGATTTCAGCTGAGGGTGTAGACTGCTTTATATCTGATATAAATGTTTGCCACGGGACTTTCTCCTTTCTTTAATGGTTTTCCTAGCTTTAGACCTTAGGATCTTGTACCTAGCTAGGTTTTCTTCCGACGGGTGCCTGTAAAAATGTCTTAGTGCTTTTTTCCTTTCCTTAATGGCTGTTTTACAATTTTCATTCCACCAAGGGGCAGGATTTTTTTTTTTATATGTACTCGTTTTCGGCACCGAGGCTTCTGCTGCATTATTTATAACTTTTACGATATATCCCTCTTCTTCATCAACATCTGTGAATCTACGGAACTAAAATCCGCTAAGTTCGCGAATTTGTCCCAGTTGGACATTCTGAGCGACCATTTTGAGGGTATATACTCATCAGTAACATGCAGATTACTTTCAATTACCACTGGAAAGTGATCACTGCCGCAAAGGTCGCTGTGGACATTCCAGTGAAAGATGGGAGCAAGGTTAGGAGTACAAAATGCCAAGTCTATGGCCGTAAAAGTCCCATTACTTGAATTGAAATGTGTACTATCCTTTTTATTGATGAGTATTATATTTTCCGTTATCAGGATTTCCTCCAGTGCCTTTCCACGAGGGCTCACATGGGTTGATCCCCACAAAGTATGATGGGCGTTAAAATCGCCCAGGACAATGTATGGAGAAGGGAGCATTCTCAGTTTTTGTAAAATATCTGCTTTATTGACATTTGCTGCGGGAGTTATGCATATATTACAGATAGTTATTTTCCTGGGACAATGGATCTGAATGTCACCACTATCTGTTATTACGTTATCGCTGTATATGTCATTCCTTATTAATATGGCAACTCCACCACATGCACGGTTACCGAACAGGAAATCGCTCCGAAATATTTGATATCCCGGAAGTCTTGGAGAATCATCATTCCGTAGATTCGTTTCTTGTAAACAAATAACTTTTGGGTTATACTTTTTTATAAGTAAATTTAGCTCATCTTTGTTTCTATACAATCCACGACAATTCCATTGTAATATCATTAAGTGGGATCATAATTTCAGCTGCATCATTTTCCTTTGCCTTTTTTCCGTAATGAACTGACAATTTCTCTTAGAGTTTCTGTATCCATGGCCTCTAAGTCCTTATCCTCTAGACTTACTAAGGAGGAATTGGAGGAGGTATTGCTCCTCAACCCTTTCCTGATAGGCTTTATATCTGACTTTTTATTTGCTCCAGAAATTTTTCTTGGCGGTGAAATTGTAATTCCTTGCTTAGAGGAAGAAGAGACCGGAGTTTGTGGCCTCTTTTTTGAAATGGTATTAGGTTTGCTAAAAACTTCATCTTTAGGATGAAGAGTGCTCACTTTTTCTTCTTTTTCTTCTTTGGAATTAATTTTCATCACTATATTATCATATTTCTTTTCAAGCTTTTCGCTAGATTTTCAACAACGTCCGTAAGACGTAACATCAGTTCTTCTAGATTTTTATTCTCGTTTTTTTTTTCTGCCACACATTCTGCATAAGTTGTAGGCTTAGATTTTTCAGTATTTATTTTTTTTAATGCATCTTTGTAGCTGACACATTCTGTAACTTTGATTTCTTGTATTCTCTTCTCTTTTCTGAATTTTTCACAGTCAGAGGAAACAGAAGAATGAGGACCATTACAGCTGATACAAAGGGGAGGAGTGGGACATTCATTTTGATGAATCGGCGAAGAGCATATTTTGCATCTATCACCTATAATGCAATTGTTTGCTATATGTCCAAGAGACCAATATTTAAAACACTCAAAGGGTTCGGGATAAAGTGCCTCACTCTTAAGGACAGGAAACCTGCCGTGATTTTCTCGGGAGGTTGTGCTCCTTTGAAAGTCAGTATAAGTGCAGGAGTTGGTTTGCTTTCTCCAAATTGCTTTTTGTATAATCTCTTAACTTGTACAACACCCTGTGACATGGATTCGTTTAAGATCTCCTCTTCCGAGCAATGCAATAGGTCGTAGCTGGATACTACTCCTTTGGAATAGTTCAGCGTCTTATGCAATTCAACTTTCACTTTCATTCCTTGGTATGTTTCCAAGGAAAGTAATGAATTGGCTTTCTCATTTGTCGCACTTGTTTCTATCAGAAGAGAACCGTTGCTTAGTTTTTTCGTTTTGGTGCCTGGACATATGTCTTTTAAAAAGTTGAAGATTTGATAGGGCCAATATGGTTCAAAGGACTTGTCTTCTTCTAGAGAGGTCATCGTCAAAAATTGCTGACTTACCTTATTATTTGCAAACTCGTCTAACAAATTTACCGTCTTTTTCTTGTTTAATTTAGATTGTGAAGTAGATACTCCACCTGCAACAAAGCCTGATGAAATTTTCTTGGTGGTTGTAGGTTCCATTTGATTCCCACGAGCGAGGACGAAATAAAATACCCCTTCGGCAGTGCGCCCTTACCCCAGGGGGGCCTGCTTACTCACTGAGTTCGGCCTAGTTTTCAGTGGGACCGATTCAGTGGGCCGATACCCCCGCCCACAAACCTCCTGGCTCGGTTTCATACACCAGAATTTAGGGGATCTGTAATTGTGTTTCTGTGTGTGTGTGTACATTTCTTTATGAATGTGTGTAGTAGTGAGCTAGGGTTCGGTATTCCCATATGGTTGTATACCAGCCACCCCTGCGTAGTCCTTTAGTCGCCTCTTACCACATCCTGGACGGAGCAGGCCTATTCTGTCCCCGGTCCTGCAGGGGCGAATTATAATTTTGAAAACAGGAGTAAGAGAAAGTTTGTGAGTGTTTCACACCAGATTTTTTTATTTTTATTACTCAGGTTATCTCAAAATATGAATGCCCGGTGAAAATTTGACAGAATCACAATAATAGTGCCGCTTAATAGGAAAACTAAAAACTGCTAAATGAAAACTCCTACTAAAATCTTGCCAGATTTTCGGTATCAAAGTTTTCACCGGAAATACGTGTTTTAGGGTCCCTGATTAAAAAAAAAGTTTAGCGAATGTGTATGTGTGTATGTTGTATGTGTGTAAGTGCGCTGCCTGTATTTACAGAATATAACAAAAACGATATGTCAGTCGCAAGAAGCTCAAAACTTGGTTTTCCGTTTAGGAACTGCCACCGCATCAAATATGAAAATTTCGGGCAAAATCGATCAACCGAAAGTGTGTTTTACAAAATAGGCGATTGTTTTTTTTTTTTTTTTTTTTTTTTTTTTTTTATTCTCGAAAATGATTATAACGATTTTTTTTTTTAAACTTCGAATGCACATGCATGGATACAAACGTACCATTTTTTCATTCATAATATTTTTCTGGAAATTATATTCATAATATTTTTAGAAGAATATTTGAGGTCAGTCAGTTGGTCTAAATTTAAATTTGCACAAGCTTTCTTTGTTTTGAGATAGAGCGTTCCACATAAGGTCGTTTACGTGAGCAAATAAATTTCCCACCACCATTTTTAAAGCCGGCACAACGTTGCAATTTAAAGAAACTTTCTTGATTAAATTATATAAATTAGAATAAGAGAAAATCGTAAGTGAAATGTTTTACACCAGATTCCTTTTAAAAGTGTGAAGAGGAGAAGATGCTACATATTAGCCATTGCATAATTTTGGTCCAGCCAAATGTAGAATAGTACAATTTTTAAACCAAAACTAATTAATATGCAACATTGATTCGAGTTTCTATTTCTTATTGTTACAAATTTACAATTATAATTCAATAAATTTTCTTCAAATTTGGATCATGACAGTCGTGTATTCTGCCTCAGTTAAGTTTGCACTGCGAAATCTTTAAATTGAACTTAATGAGAAGTTCAGATTCGGCAATAATATTACCAGTGATTTGGTTTCATTTAATTAGAAATCATAGACGGCTATTGTTAAATGGATGATATTAAAGTGACTTTAACCAATGACTGGAAATGTAAAATACTAATCAAATGTAGAATTGAGATATGTGTAAAGCCAGAATAATTACTAATATATGTGGGAGTAGTATTGATATTTCCTTGGACGATTGCACAATAAATGTAATTTAGGCACTATGGACAAACATTAATACAATTTCAATTATTACAGCCTGTAATTACTAATAGCTACTAGTTACCGTTGTGAGTATATATACATATACACACACAAATATATATCTTTAAACCAACTATTACAGCATATTTCTATTCAATTGTATTGGTATTCTAAATAAATTTGTATATTATCATTTCACTCATTTATTTCGGAAACCTTGCTGTTTTACTCTTCAATTTATAGAATGGTTTATAAAAGGATTACAATGTAATCACATTCAAGTTGTCCATATCCTTAAAAAAAGAAAAAAGAAAGTATAATCCCCACCACCAAGATTGTAATGTTGAGGTCAATAAATGTTTAGTCAATAGAAATTGAATATTTGAAGAAAATCTATTAGAATCGTAATAATGCGATGCGAGAAAGTCGTGCGAGTTTTTCACACCCGATTTTTATCGTTATTTTCGGGTGGGGGGGGGATCAACTACTGCGGTTATTTTATATTTATTAATTCCTAAATGAACTCATGTTTTTACATTGAAAGTATCATAATAACTATCAATTATTATTTGTTTAGTTAGTAGTTGAACTATCTGTTTAAAGGAGTGGATCAATTTACTTTTCCAATAAATATTCTTTTCCAATAAGTATTCTTTTCTTAATTGTAATTAATAGACGACCCCTCCCCAAATACTAAAAACCAATATATCTGTCTGGCGTGTGTGTGAGAGAGAGAGAGAGAAATAGATTTAATATTTGATAAGAATGATTTGATTATCTTGGGGTAGGGCACAACTTCAGATAACATGGGCCAACAGGAGGAATAGAACGCCATTTTTGTCCACTTCTAATGACATTAACCTCATTGAATTATAGATTAGTAAAGGACATTTAGTACTTTACTATTATCTCTTATTGTACAGCTTCCCAAACACATACTACCATCATTCAAATGAATTTATTATAACAAATTGGGATATTGTGAAGTATCCTATTTCCTAAATTATTACTTAAGTTTATTTCTTCTGGAGTTACATATATTTATTGGAAAAAGTAAATTGATCCACTCCTTTAAACAGATAGTTCAACTACTAACTAAACAAATAATAATTGATAGTTATTATGATACTTTCAATGATGTAAAAACATGAGTTCATTTAGGAATTAATAAATATAAAATAACCGCAGTAGTTGATCCCCCCCCCCACCGAAAATAACGATAAAAATCGGGTGTAAAACACTCACACGACTTTCTCGCATCGCATTATTACGATTCTAACAGATTTTCTTCAAATATTCAATTTTTATTGACTAAACATTTATTGACCTCAACATTACAATCTTGGTGGTGGGGATTATACTTTCTTTTTTCTTTTTTTAAGGATATGTACAACTTGAATGTGATTACATTGTAATCCTTTTATAAACCATTCTATAAATTGAAGAGTAAAACAGCAAGGTTTCCGAAATAAATGAGTGAAATGATAATATACAAATTTATTTAGAATACCAATACAATTGAATAGAAATATGCTGTAATAGTTGGTTTACAGATATATATTTGTGTGTGTATATGTATATATACTCACAACGGTAACTAGTAGCTATTACGAAAATTGATATAGAGGAACCCCGAAGAAGAACTATTAGTTCAATGCACTAGATGCCAGGTCTTAGGACCCACCAGAACCTACTGCAATCATCCCCCCCCCAAGTGTGCCTGCTGTGCTGGACCATACCTATCATCTGTTTGCATAAAATCATTGAACATACCAGATACTTGCGCTCTGTGTAGGGTACAGCCTACTCCTACCCCAATCAATCGTTATCCTATTCCTACATATTCTACAGCTAACTCCGTCCTTGACATCACATCCCAATTTACGTCCTTCCTTAATTACTTCAAGTCATTAATAGCTCCTCTAATTTCCCTCCTCACTACTCTTGTAACAGAGCTCCTTCCTAAACTCACCCGATGAACAATCCTTCTCATAAACCCCTCACAATTCTGCTCTGGAACACAAACGGAGTACTAACTCACAGACAAGAATTACAAGTATTACTGAATGACAGAAATATTGACATAGCACTAATTACAGAAACCCATTTGACTGATAATCACTACTTCTACATGGCCGGCTACAAGACATACAAAACTAGCCATACTGGACAAAGAGCATCCCTCATATCAACAGATTCCTTTCAGGTCACAGCAATATCTCTATCACTATTTCCTTTTCCTATAACTTTGGCAGCAGCGTACTGTTTCCCTTCCACCGCCATATATTACCCTCCGTTCAGATCCTTGTTCCAATCCCTCGGTCCCCGCTTTATTGCCGGCGGAGATTACAACGCTAAGCACTCGCACTGGGGCAGAAGGGTCGCTAACTCCTGTGGGCGTCTCCTTTACAATACCATCCTTTCCTATAATTATTCCTTTATGTCTCCTGATTACCCTACACATTGGCCTACTGATTCCAACCTCATCCCAGATTTAGTAGACTTTGTTGCTTCTGGTGTAGGAACCATTTTTTCAACCACACAAACCTTGAATGATTGATCCTCTGACCATTCTCCAGTACTCCTTAACCTTAGCATAATTCCCATCCCTAAACCTCCTAAACCATCTTTGACTGAAGGCCCGATCAGCTGGGATCTCTTCCAACATAAGTTAGAAAATTCAATAAATCTGAACATCTCCCTCAAAACCGCCAGTGAAGTTGTGCAAGCTGTTCAACTCTTCACTAACTCCATTCAATACGCAGCCCAACAATCCTGCTCCTATCGTCATAAAAATCATACTTCACATAAACCTAGTCTGCCTCATAATATCCGAAACCTAATAACTGCTAAACGACAGCCAGAAGAAGTTGGCAATATTCACGATATCCTTCCGATAAAAGCATTTTTAATCAATTAACAAACCTCCTGCGATCCCAGCTAGCTGAGTTCCGATTCTTCTAAAACCAAAAATATATTGAATCTCTTTCCACTGAAGATCACTCCCTCTGGATTGTAACTAAAAAAATACTAAAATATCACACAACTGTGTCACCTATCCGCACTCCCAATGGCTCCTGGGCCAGGAGCGACGAAGAAAGGGTTAACATCTTTTCCAGTTATTTAGAACATACCTTCACCCACATCCAGAGATACTAGATCCTACCCACAGTAAACATGTTTGCTCCACCTTCCTTCTAAACCTATATTTCCATCAAAGGTAAAATCTCTTATTGTACATCTTCCTTGGAAAAAACACCTGGACACGATCTCATTACATCCAACATACTCCGCCATCTTCCTAGGAAGGCCATTATTTTCCTTACGACAATTTCCAATTCTATCCTTCGTACCGCTCACTTTCCCATCCAATGGAAATATTCCTTAATTATCCTTATCCCCAAACCCCTTCAACCTCCCAGCGAGTTATCTTCTTACAAACATATTACCCTTCTTCCCATGTTATCCAAAGTCTTAAAAAAATTACTCCTTATACGGCTAATTCCTATCCTAGTATCCCAGAATATCATCCCTCCCCATCAATTTGGTTTCCGCACTCGTCATTCCACCATCCAACAATCCCTCAGAGTAGAAGATACTATTTCGTCTGCCCTGGAGAACAAAAAATATTGTCTAGGTGTCTTCCTGGACGTGGCTCAGGCTTTCGACAGAGTTTGGCACCTAGGACTACTATACAAATTAAAAAAGTTCCTTCCCACTCCTCCTGCAATCCTATTTAAATGACCGCTGCTTCAGGGTGAGGTGCGGCGTTGAAGTGCCTGATCTGCATGCGATCTCTGCAGTGCCCCAGGGCAGTAAACTTATTACGCTAGGGAGGGATCTTCAATGGAAAGAGATTCAATGTATTTTTGGTTTTAGGAGAATCAGAACTCAGCTAGCTGGGATCGCAGGAGGTTTGTTAATTGATTAAAAATGCTTTTATCGGAAGGATATCGTGAATACTGCCACCTTCTTCTGCTGTCGTTTAGCAGTTATTAGGTTTCGGATATTATGAGCCAGACTAGGTTTATGTGAAGGATGATTTTTATGACGATAGGAGCAGGATTGTTGGGCTGCGTATTGAATGGAGTTCTGTGTCACAATTTGTAAAATATCTTGTACATACACATTTGCCAATGTATATATTATACAAATGCAAATAAATTAAATTTAAAAAAAAAATCGCTAAAAAATTTTATTTCTACTACCGTTGAATAATGTGACGATTGTTACACTAATTTTAGTGATGAAGGTTCAATAGGTGAATTACACACTACTTTCTCTCACTAGTGTGTGAAAGTAACATTATTGAACTCTAATTACAAAACAACGAAGATACAGCGGATTTGAGTTATTACCAATTAAAACAGATTATAGAGAGAGTGTTTGAGGGAGAGAGACTGTTTGACTTGAATTGAAATACATTCACAGTATTTGCACCTTTTCACATTATTTTATATTAATTTAAATTAAGAACCAATTTAATACGGTTGCAGAAAAAATTTAATATTCAATTCGTAAGCGCTTTGTACAACTCTGAACTCGTGTGTGTAAAAAGTCACTTGTCAAACAAATAACTATTTTCGTACTCTAGGGATCTAAATTATGTATTTCTGGTGTAACACAATTTCCAAAATTTGACACGTTCGCTATACTTTCTCTTACCAGGAGTAAGAGAAAGTAAAAATGTATTAATGTATTATAATTGTTTTAATTGTAGTAAAAGAAAGTCATTTTTATAATCTTAAATGAAAGTTACAAAACTAACAAATGATTTAAAAGTTATTTTAAATTACAACACTAATTAGACCACAACTTAAGTTAATTTATTTCCGAACTAGTTTCAGTAATTCCCAGAGAATTCGATGAAGTCATCTAGTACATAAGTTTCTTGTAGGTGGAGGGGACCGTAAATAAATACTTATTAGTTATTACGCACAGATAGGACCAGGATATGACTACACGCTAGACACCAGGCAACACCTTTGTTCATCTCCAACAACACAGAAATTTTGTTAAAAGATAAAGGCTGAAATCATCATATAATATAAGGTGTCATCATCATATCCTAAATCATCGAATCCTAAATCAACATCTTCCCCGGAAAAAAACAATTTTTTTTTTATCGGCATAATGTTTCAGGTAATAATGATAGGTTTATAAATATCAGTTCATTTCAAGTAAAAAAAAAAGGGAATCGTTGAGAGCCTATTATTAATGAAAGTTCCGATCGCACTTCCGGTTAACTGATTTTCTTCAAATATGAAATTATAGCAATGCTTAAACAATAGCTTTAACAATTTCAAAAGTTATGAAAACTGTATATACGCGCTAAATTGCCATTTTTACAGGAAACTCATTGATGCAAGAAAAATGTTTCAAATAACAAAAGTCTTCCAGTGAAGTCGCACTTCCGCTTGACTGAAACCACTGCCTTGCATCCCAATTATAATTAGCTAGATGGAATATCCAAGTTTCTGTTTCATATGATTTTTTTCGTATTTAGAGGACTCAAAATATGTATTTCAGCTGAAAATTCAATGCGACAAATTTTATCATTTTCGTAATACTTCCTCTCCTATCAGCAGTAAAAGAAAGTAAAAGGTGCAAGTACAATAATACTTTTTTTAAACTGATATACATATAAAAAACATAGTACATAATTCACAATAAAATATAGAGAAGACGATTTGAAAATTGTGATTTCGTGAGTATAATACGGTTTAATAAGAGAATAGAACAAAAAAATAAAAAATAAAAAATAAACAAAAATAAGAACAAAAAAGACGAACGAAAAAGATTATAAAAAGGTAGAAAAGATAGTTCTGTTCTCATAGCGTGTATATCTGTTCTAACATTGTGATGATGATGATGGAATTACCTTCAGGCCAAAGAGGTAAAGTAATGTCGTCGATTCGAGGCCATAGTTTAACCTCTTGAAATTATATTAAAGCTCTTTGTGCCCGTTTTGTTTTATTAGATATATATATATATATATATAAGGTCGGGCGCGGCCACGGTCCCCTGACCCAATTGTTTTAAGAGAAGCTGTAGAAGCTGCCTCGAACAAGCACTAGAAAAAATGGTATATTAAATAATGCCATGTTATTTCTTTTTATCGGAAGAATTTATCTCATTGATATGCTATCGATAGCCAACCCTCGCTCGAATGCTTGGGAGTAAAGTTGAGCTTGACCTATTATTTAGGAGTCAAATTGAGGAAGTCTGCAGAAATGCTTCTAGAGCTTTGGGCTTCAGTTCTTGGATATCAGTTTGTTTCGAGGCAAACTCATAATCTTAGTGATTCCAAAGCTATGATGGCTGTCTACAACTCATTTGTAGGAAGCGTTATGGAGTATGCATTGTGATATAAAGACCATACATTGTAAAGCATCTTTGCTATCCTAGGGGTTAGACGATTGCGAGCTGATTTGATTTTTAATACTTTGGACCATAAAACATATATTTCCGGTGAAAACTCGATATCGAAAATTTGGCATTCTTCTTATTATGAGGAAGTAAGAGAAAATAAAAAACAAAAAATCGTTAAAACGAAGACGGGGATGTTAGACCGCTTGTGAAAACTAAATGGAACAAAATGAAGTTGTGAGATTTATCGTTTTTTTTAAGTTTTTTTTTTCGAGTTAGGGAACGTTCACTTACACACATAGAGAGTTCTCTATAAACCAGAAGTTATATACTCGTAGGAAAGAGGGTGAAAAATAAGTTTTTCCCATAAAACTAAATCTGAAAATCTGATATCAGCGTATTTTTCTTCCTCAAGAAGTGAATAAATATATATTTTACGAAAGGATTAGATTCAATTTAGTTTTTATTTTTCTCTTTTTTTATTATAGTCTCTCTCTCTCTCATTCTCTCTCTCCCTCTCTTTCTCTCTTTCTGTCTCACACATACATCCACACTTCATATGTAAATATATACTGAATACAAACTATTGTTATATTTAGTAATAGTAGAATATCTATATCACAAGTGTTGAGAATGTTGGAGAAAGTTGATCGGCCGACATTTTTCCATGCTGGGCTTGTGCCTCTGTTGTTTGGTGGTGGGGTTGGAGGCGGCAACGAAGGTATAGCTCTTCTCTTCTCACTCTAGCACAGGCAGTAGTGTATATATTTATATACATAGCGTTTCCTGTCTGGATCTTCAATACTAATACTATACAATACTCATTCGCTGTTTCTCTTTCTATCTGTCTGTCTCTCTCTCACTATCCAGCCATTTTATTCGGGTAGAAAACAAATGCGAATTCAATGCTGCAATATAGGCAATAGAAAGAGAGGATCAGCGAAGAGGGGTAAAAGAGAGCGTGAGAGAGATAGAGCCTGCAAGGGGGTTTCAACTCAGCGTTCTGTCTCTATAGAAATGTGTATATATTTTGAGAAGGATATATTTCGGATGGGTGGAGGGCTAAAGTTAGGGTTTGAGATGGTTAGGTTGGTCTAGACTGGGGGAGGGGTAAATGTTGCCCGGCCTCGCTATATAGCAATATAATAAATGTGTATACTATATTGCTTGTAAGGCAATCAATCGCCGAGCTTTCTACTATTGTTCCACACAAAGACACACACGTATCCATATATTGCGATATTGTACACACGCACACTGATACTCCCATCTACACTAACTTTTACTTGTCCATATCATTCGGCACTGTTCGACCCCCCTGCCACATACACACATACTTTTTTTCCCGGGGGCCTCCGCATTCACAACTATTAGGACTCTACCTTCATAGATATATATATAAAAACACAGCTCTCAGCCACACACACACACACACACACTACACTCGCACGTATAGCCAATATAATTCCGGATTGGGGTTGGCAGCAGCAAAACGTACAGGAAAGCGCTGTCAAAACAAGGTTCCCCCTTTTGCGGCGCATCTACTTGTGTCTTATATTTGTTTGTACTTATTGATTCCCCTTTAGGGTTTATTTGAACGACAGATTGTATATATATACTATACTCCTCTAACTCCCAGTTCTTACCCGCCACTATCTCCTTACACTATTCACCCAATAAAGTCCCTTCTTATTACCCGACTATATTATACTTCCTTCTTCCAATACTTCTTATAAAAAAAAAAAAATTATTCCCAATTGATAAACAGCAGAAGTACCAACAGTTTGCATCCAACAACTCCAAGCAACTACATTATATACTGAATTTTCGAGTGTGATTTGGGGAAATAGAGTCCAATATATTTAGGTTATTCAAATTCTTCAAAAAAAGAATTTCTCTTAATCTTATAACAATAACAATAATGTAAACTATAAAACATATTCTCTTTAAACTAAAATTTTACATATTACAGGTAATTATATTATGGGCCAATAGAGCGCACTAAAAAACCCTGAACCAACTGCATATAATATTTGAAATTGGACGCCACAAAATTCCGCGCAACTATTTCAAATCTTTTCTTTCTTTTTTTGTAAAAATGTTTCAAATCTAAGCGTTCAGTAAAGTCGCACTTCCGGTTGATGGATTTGACCGAACCCTTCGGGTCATGAAATACCAAGTTTGAGCGCGGCAGTTTTTACTTTTTGGGTTATTTTGAGTTCACACAGGCTAATCACTAAAAACATTTTTTTGCGCTTAGCGAACCTTAAAATACGTATTTCCGGTGAAAACTCAATATTGAAAATTCGAAACGATGACAATACTTTCTCTTACCAGGTGTAAACGAAAGTAATAAATAAAAAAAGTAAACTTCTTTTAATATAATTCTCACTTCTATTTTGAGTTATAATAATCTCTATAAACTTGGAATTTTTATTCAGAGTTTAGTTACACCCTGATATAAACTAGTGAATACACATTATTTAGTATTCATGTCACGCAATACTTGAATGTGATGACATTTTAATATAGCACCGAAATTAAATAGCATTTGTACATCCTTGTTTCCTCATAAAATGAAAAAGTGTTTTTTACTAGAAAAAAAAATGCGATAGCTTCAAATTTGTACGGTTAGGGATTTCAAGTAAAGAATGTTGGAGCTATTTTCGAACACACTGAGAAATACTGAGAAACCCACACTATTAAGTACGGTCTTCCCGGTTAACTGGTTTTTCTTCCATCTTGGAACTTTTAGCAATGCATCTAATGTAACTTCCTTATTTTATATAGTTGGTAAGAACCGTATATTCTACTGAATAATTCTTTAAAAATAGATTTTTCTGAAAAACGATTTCAAATAAAAGTAATACGCATTATTATGTATGCAGATGGTATGCATACTAAAAACGTTGGGTCCATTTTTACTTTATTTTTTTTTTTTTCTTTTATACACTGTCGCGAAAACTTATGAAGAACAAACCATTCAGTAATGCCGCACTTGCGATAGATGGATTCTAACCAAAACACCTTCAAATAGTTGCAATGATTGAACCTAAACGGAATATCAAATTTGAGGTTGCACAGATTTTCGCTAAACATGATTTTTCATTTCACGTAGTAACAGAAAGTATTGCGATCATTACAAATTTTCAATCGTTTTTTTCAATCTATTTATACCTGTGCAGTTAGCACTAGCAAGTTTAATGGAAATCGATACAGACATTTTCGAGAAAATTCCCCCTCCCCAGAGGGAGATAATATCGCATCTTAACAGCAGTAAGACATTTTACTTATATAGATTCTTATACGGGCAAACACCCTTTTCACAATATTCGTAATAGTAAATAGAAAAAGCAAACCAAAACAATAAACATATAAATATAAAATCATAATATATAATACAATTACAAGAAATATATAATATATAATACAATTACAAGAAATATATAATATATAATACAATTACAAGAAATATATAATATATAATACAAATATAAAAAAGATAATATAAGAATATAAAATTTAAAATATACATCTAAATATATATGCATATTCTACATACTCATCTACATCTTACACACTAAATACTGAATACTGAAACTATAAAATAAAATTATGAAAATTCAAAAAATAAACAATAAAAAATAAAAATACGATAAATATTGAATAATTATTCATAAAAATGTAAAAAATGATATACAATGATAAATTATTATACAATGCCTTTTGAGTTGGATTGACAATATGAATATTATTAGTGAACACTTGATTGGTTAGCCACTTCATCCTAGGTCAGGTCTGTTTTGAACGTAAGAAGTTTTGGAATATGGAACATTGAATATGTGAAATAATCTGGTGTGGGTTGTGTGGATTCGGTAGTGTAACTGTTCAAGCAAGTAAGGACTACTGATTTTTTGTGGTGGTTGGTTCCGCAGAACTGGAAAGCATCAGAGACATTTTCCGTGGTAGCCTACTTCATTTTGTGGTCATCGACCGGTTTCGGGCGTTCGCCCATCTTCAGGATGCGTTTTTCAGACAGTGTGAAAACACAGACTTGCACAGAGCAAATTCAGTTTACACACTGACTAGTGTTGTTTTTAATTGTATTTAAAACTAAACTCTTAAACTAGGTCAAGGGGTATGGTGATGGTAACAGGGTGGGAAAAAACAATTTTAAATTATGTTAGTTTAAATCGTTATTTAATTTAATTTCAAATTTATTTTTATTTTTATTTTGTTTATTTTATTTTGATTAGTTAATTGTAAAGTGAATTTCCCTCCAACAACAGACTGTAAAAATTAGACCCCCACGTGTTGTTTCCATTTTAAGGAAAATTTGCCTTAAACACGTGTTTTTTCCCACCCAGTTACCATCACCATACCCCTTGACCCAGTTTAAGAGTTTAGTTTTAAATACAATAAAAACACCAGTCAGTGTGTAAACTGAATTTGCTCTGTGCAAGTCTGTGTTGTCACACTGTCTGAAAAACGCATCCTGAAGATGGGCGAACGCCCGAAACCGGTCGATGACCACAAAATGAAGCAGGTTACCACGGAAAATGTCTCTGATTTTTAGAAATAGTTCGACAAATTTGTAAGGGTGCAGTTGAGATTAAGACAGGTGCTCCAAGTAATCTGAGTATTGCACGTGATTTTGTGTATATATATATATAATTTATTGATTTCTTTAAAAATTATTGCTGGATATTTTAATTATACTCTTATAAGAAACTGATACTCTTATAAGAGAATTTATATGTTTGATGAAAAGAGAGAATATGTTTTAACAGAGTTGGGCAAAACAGTAATCATAAATTAGATTGGTGACTAATAATCTGTATTTCTAGTGACTAACGAATACAGATTGATCAGTTTAAAAAAAAGTCACTAATAAAAAATGTTGATTAGTCAGTTCAAAATTTGACTAAACGAATGATTAGTCAATCACTTTTAAAAAAGAGATTGATTAGTCTCAGATTTGATGTAATTCTTAAGTCACTTTTTTTTATTGAAGTGATTAACGTAAAAACTGATTAATGAGTAAAAAATGTAATTAAATGTACACATTTTCGTGCGCACTGCTTCTGAAAATAAAGACCTCTGAAGTAAGAGAGAAAAAAGGAAATTAGCAACAATATTTCATAAATTTATTTGATCTTTCACGAGTACTGCAGCACAGAACGGCAAGAAAAAACAATAGAAACAAACCAGAAAGAAAATAAGGTGCATAGCAAACTACGCTTGTATGCAGTAATATCCATAAGTATTATTATTTTTGGCATAGGTTTTCACAACAGCCAGCGCTGTAGATGCAGGAGGTCTAATCTCATGATAACTTCACAATCTCCATATCTCTATAATGTCTGAATACAGTATAATTTGGATGAAACTTCATTTCATATCTGTTAGTAGATCATTTACTCGTAGATCAGGAATATACTAGTTTCATGTCTATATTCTTAGAGAATATAATTTATATTGGTAATGAGCTTGCAAGTATTGTAAAGCTCTTTAAATAATCTGTTCCTTTTGTGCGACATTGATGAAGCAGCCAAAATCTATAACTGCCCTAATTGTTGATCTATAAAATGATAAAGATACATCCGGATCTCCACCTATTTTTTGTGAAAGATCGACTAATTATTTAAACATTTTATAGCCTAAATTCATTATTTTGTTTATCTTTTTTAATGAATATCATTATTCAATTTTGTTTTATATTCATGATTTCAATATTATTCGTTTTTTCACAAATGAGAGAGTTATCTTTCAATAGGGCGCATTGGAGTAGTGGACAGCCCTAATTGTCCTCTATGCGGGATTGAAGACATGAACGCAGGTGACAGCACCTCCTTCGTTGTGCAGGTTTGGAAGATGTATAGAAGAATGACTTGGACGATCGCGAATACGCGAGCACAAGGCGCGGAATGATGAGTGGTCAGTAAGGGAGCGGGCGTTAAAATTTTTTTATCAATTAATTTGCTAGAATTCAATTGTTGCATAACTAAATAAATAGTCGTTCAACTGGAGCAAAGGAAGGCAAAGGTGGACTTATACTTAATTATATTTGTTTGGCCGACGTACACTCATATTTGACAGTTTTCAATTTTGCGTTTGTTGACTCCATAGCCTCCAGGTTGTACGACAGGCCAGCTCCCTGTCTACGCAAAAAACATACTCTGCTAAAAGGTCAAATAATGCAAAGAAAACCGGATTAGTAAATGGTAGAAGACAACGGCATCGGAAACGGCTATTGAGATTTGGAACATGGAATGTCCGCAGTCTCTATAACAAGAGAGAGGAAGTGGAGAGGGAGTTAGAGAGAAGTAATTTGGACATGCTGGTTCTGACCGAGACAAAAAAGAAAGGAAAAGAACACATACACTGATTTAGTGTACTAACAATGTTGTAGTACATTAAATTTTATCGATTTTGTCAAAAATTTAATTCGTATGATCGGATAGTAGCAGCTAACTTTAAAGATCATGTTTAAAGTTTTACTGACTTCTTATATATATATATATATATATATATATACAACCCAGGTTTGGAACCGGAAATCATTTTTGAGAATACTTCAGAATACTCAAATTTTAGGCTACAGATCTATAGGATGGCAGTAAGAAGAACGGTAAGGTTGGTTGTGCATTTGTGGTCTATGGCGAAGAATTCTTGGCAAAAAGGTTTCGCTTGCGAAACAATGTTCCAATAATCAAGCTGAACCTCTGGCCATATTAAACTGTTTGGAATGGCTTGTTAACAGTGCCTTTTCGCCGAATAATCCCCTCGACCAATCTGCTTTAGAACAAGTAATCATCAGAAGGGACAGCCAAGTAGCTCTGGATTCCATAAACGATCAAAACAACCATATGCATTTGGCAGCAAGGATTCGGCGTGCTCTGATAAAACTTTAGCCAAGACAATTTAGGTTGGCGTTCAATAAAATGCAGGCTCATGCTGGTGAAGTAGGGGATGAAAGGGCTGATATGTTGGCAAAGCAAGGGGCTGAAGATGAGAATTTACCGCTTTCCTTCGAATTTGCTCCTAAGACTTATGTAGCCTACTTATGGAAACAGAGAATGCTACAGGAATGGGAGCAGTATTGGTCAAGAAAAGAAAAAGGAATTCACACCAAAGAATTTTTCCCTGCTATAATCTCATGAATAAAGTCTAAAATTACGATAACCTACAAAACAACGCAACTGCTCTCTGGGCATGGACGAAACAGGGTATATCTTCATCGTTTCCATATACTGCCAAATCCAGTATGTCCTTGTGACTATTTTCGTGGCAAACATGGGAACACATCATATTTCAATGTGGACTGTTTGAAGCAGAAAGAGCTACTCTAATAAGGAATCTTATTACTAGGGGTTTCAGGTGGCCACCAGCGAAATGTGACTTAGTGAGTGACAGTGAATTGTGTGGATTTTTCGAACAGTTTATTAATACAGCAGACTTTAATATTTTATAATTATATAATTTACAATTTTATAGTATATTATTTATTACATGTAAATTTTATTGTAATTTTATATACTAAAATGGAATCATAAGTGCATGTAATATTTGTAAGTGGAACATGCAGTAAATAAAGGAAATTTAAAACAAACACAAACACACACACAAGATGGCGGACGATAATGAACATCGTTTTCATAGTGCGCTTGATTCTTTAAGAAATGTGGCTTCTATCAGTGGAAACTTGAAAAAAGAATTAAGAAACAATATTTGTGAAATCATAAAAGGGTTTACTGAAGTGCATGAAAGATATAAACAGAAAATTCGGGAATTGAAAGAAAAAACAGTATCGGTTGAATTACCTAAACAACACAAGGCCACTTATGCAGAAATTATATCTACTTCAAAAAACCTTTGGAAAATATCAACAAAAAGGTAACTTTTAAAGCTATTATAAAACCTAAGTTCGAGCTGAACAATGAGGAAACAAAAATGTTAGTTAAACAAAACATAAATCCGTGCAGGTTACAAATTGGTGTTGAGAATCTTAGAAGTATTTCGGGTGGCAGATTACTAGTAGAATGTTCAAACAAGTCTGATATTGAAATTCTGTGTAAAGAAATTGATAAATCTTGTGGAGATAAACTACAAGCCCAGGAAATTAGGAATTTTTACCTCGTTTAAAAGTATGTAACATTCCAGAGGAGGTTACATTGGACAATGCTGTTGACATTTTAAAATTACAAAATTCTGAGTTAATCGGTAATAGTGATACTATTTTAGCAAAGAGCTTATTAACAAACAAAAGTAACAATAGATTTCTAATTATAGAAGTTAATTCAAGCTTACGTAAAAAACTCCTTGAAAATAAAATCAAAATGATATGGAATATTTGTAGAGTTGTGGATCATATTTCAGTTTTGCGATGTTTTAAATGTTCAAAATATAATCATTCACAGGCCCAATGTCGTGGCACTCCTTCATGTCCCTTACGTTCCGAAAATCACACTTTAAAAGAATGTAAAATCTCGGCCAATCTATATGCTTGTATAAACTGTATTCAGTTTAACAAACATTGCAGGTCAGATAGGCAAGTAAATACTAAACACAGCGCGTTTGACTCAGCTTGTCAATGTTATGTTTATCAGATAGAAAGAAAAATAAACAACATAGACTATGGGAAGTAATTATATAGTAAATAATAGCGGCTGTTTTATTAAAAATTAGAATAAACATTTGAAAATTGTTCAAATAAATTTACGTAAATCCCCCCATAGAGCTTATACATGTCTTTCTAATTTCATTTCTGTTAATCAAATCAACGTCGCACTTTTATAGGAGCCTTATACAATTCACAATAAAATTGCTGGATTTCCAAAATATTTTAATATTTTTCAAAAAGGAATAAGCAGAATAAGAGCTGCTATACTTGTCATTAATAAAGAATTAGATGTTATATTGAATTCACAGGCAAGTAACGAAGACCGCTTACTAGTGGAGGTATCTAAGGGTAGTTCGCATGTTGGTTGGCAAGTGTATACGTGGCGTATGAGACTGACTTGCGCGGTTTAGATGAACTACTTCGCACTTCCTCATCACGTCTGTTGATTGGCATGGACAGTCATGCCAGATCTTGTTTATGGCACGATCACCGCTCTAATCAGAGAGGAGAGCTACTTGAGGAGTACGTAGTTTCTAAATCGTTACTTGTTGTAAATAAACCTCTCGATATACCAACATTTCAAACCATTACTGTTTAAAATAACTATTGTTACAGGAGCTATGTTACCATATGTTTCTGATTGGAACCTACCTCTCGAGGAAAGCCTATCGGACCATAAGTATTTGACATATAACATAGCTTTAGAACCTTGTAAACAAACTTCTTGGTTTAATTCATGTTATAAGTTTCACACGAAGAAAGCCGATTGGATGGCATTTGTGCTCTGTTTATGTAAAAATGTTAATATTCTTTTAAAAATGCCAAATATCCACAAAAAGGAATTGAACTGCAATTTAACTACATTTACTAAAGAATCACCCGATTTCGAAGCAAGTGTTGAACTCTTTTATGATAATATGGTGAATGCTTGTAAGAAAACAATGCCTATTGTCTTTAAGACGCGGAAAACATATAAAAGAACAGTTAGCTGGTGGAGCGATGAGTTGGATCTTCTTAGAAAACGAGTTAATGCTTTGAGGCGGTTATACCAGCAAACATATTACAATCAAGAACTTAGATTAACAAGGAAAAAGAATTATTTTGACACTAGACGAGAATATGCGAAAAAATTAAAACTAGCAAAATTAGAATCCTGGAAGAATTTTTGCTCCTCAGACAACCCATGGAGTTTTCAGTACAAACTGGCAGCAGGTAAGCTAAGGCCACAAGCATGTATCTCAACACTAAAAAAGACTAATGGGGAATATACAAAGAACTTGGACGAAACTGTTGATGTTATCTTGGATAAGTTGGTTCCGGGCGATAATTTCGATTTGGATAATCCTTTACATGTTCAAATAAGGAATGAAGGGAAAGAAGACATTTTTACGAAAGACGACTTACTCTTCACTGATGGTGAAGTGGAAAGAGCGTTGAAAGGGCTTAATCCAAATAAAGCACCAGGATCGGATGGCTTAACGGGTAAAATACTTCTAGAGGTGTACCGTATATTTCCAACTGTTATTAACTTCATTTATAAAGAATGTTTGGTCCAAGGTGTATTTCCTAAATGTTGGAAAAGAAGCGAACTTATATTATTAGAAAAAATAGGAAAAAGTGATTCAACCGATCCACCAAAATTTAGACCAATAAGTTTATTGCCGGTGGCTGGTAAGTACTTGAGAGGCTAATGATGGACCGTAAAATGCATCATGTTAATTCCAATCGTTATCTTTCAAATAACCAGTTCGGTTTCAGACCACAAACCTTCACAATAGACGCCCTAAGGTCTGTAGCTGATTTCGTTCAAAAATATTTGGACATTCATTACGACGTTATGCCGTTATATCATTTCATTGGACGTCAGTGGAGCTTTTGAAACCGCTTGGTGGCCATCTATCGTAAAAAGTTTGAAAAGGTTTGATTGCCCTAGAAATCTTTATGTGTTATCTAAAAATTACTTTTCAGATCGCCAGGCTACTATAAGGCTAAATTCCATTGTCCGGACTTCCCGGGTCACTAAGGGCTGCCCTCAAGGCTCGTGCTGTGGTCCGGGTTTCTGGGTCATTATGTATGATTCTCTTCTTAAGTTGAGATATCCACCACATTCACGTGCCATTGCTTTTGCCGACGACTTCCTAATAATGGTAGCTGGAGTAAATTCACTGGAGATGGAAGCGATTGCTAATAGTATTTTATTTCAGGTTGAACACTGGGCTAATGAAACAAAATTATCTTTAATAAGGATAAGACTGATGCACTAGTTATCACTAGAAGACATCGTGAGTTAGAGGATTTGGCGATTTATTTAGGTGGCGAAAAAATCAACTTGGTTGAAAAACTCAAATACCTGGGAGTCACATTTGATAGGAAGTTGAGCTGGGTGGGATGCCCATATACAAAACTTGTGTGATAAAAGCTTGAAGTTTGTAAATATGTTGTCAAGGGTAGCCAAGGTTCATTGGGGCTTGGGTAGTGAAGCTTTAAAAACAATATATAAGGGAGCATTTCTACCTCAACTTTTCTATGCAGCACCCGTTTGGCAAGCGGCCCTTGACGTGAAGAAGAATCAAAAGAAATTGGAAAGGATTCATCGATTATTTTTATTAAGATTAATAAAAGGGTATCGCACTATTTCGTAAACGCGGCTTGTATAGTCGCTGGCGTAAAACCTAATTGTATACAATTAAAAGAACTACTTACCGTCGAAATGGCTAAGAATCGTTATACGGAAGCACCATTTATTGGTGCGCGGCTTGACGCCCCAATTGATTACAAATCATGGCAACACCCAGCAAAAATTCCGTTAATAAAGACTGATTTGGACTTAAATTTTGATACGGAAATCTATACATATAAGAATGGAGTAATGTTGGTTGCGCATTTGTGGCTCTTCGAGGGAAAGAAGTGATTGGTCAGGACAATTTCGGCTGCATTCACATTGTAGCAATAATCAGGCGGAGCAGCTTGCAATACTTAAGGCGATTGAATGGCTGGAGGGCTTAGGTGAGAAGGTGAAATTTGCAACAGTCGGATTACTCTTGAATCGCTCGGCAATTCCCACAGCCATCAACCTCTTATTGAGGGGAGTCGAAGACATCTCACGAGTCTGCAGCAGTGTTGTGTTGTTTCTTTTTCATCGGTGAAAGCTCATGTTGGTATGGCGGGTAAAGAGATGACGGATCAATTGGCGAAAGTTGCATCAAGAGATTTTCGGAATATGTGCAGTTACGATAATTTTCCTTTATCTGTCATAAAAACATGGGCTCATTTACGTAGTCTGGATGAATGGGAGTCGATATGGAATAGTTCCTGCACTGGAGCACTCACAAGGCAATTCTTCCCAACAGTCCAGCATCGCCAGAATTTTCATCACTTCCGGACTACCTACAAGATAACACAAATTCTTACAGGCCATGGTAGATTGAAAGCATATCTCCATCGCTTTCAAATCATTGATAACCCAGCATATAATGCGATGCGGCTTCTCCGCAGACAGTCGATCACCTTCTGTGGTACTGCAGTGAACTTGAAGCAGCAAGAGCCCCACTTTTACGCGCAATGATCACTCGAGGACTGACTTGGCCCCCATCTAAGTATTTCTTACTTCGGCCTGATCTTTACAAATATTTCAAGGATCTTGTAACACAAATTTTTATTTACTTGGGAGATTAAACAAAAAAATAATAAATAAAAAAAATAAAAATAATAATAATAATAAAAGAAAATAAGCAATGCAGTTAATAATAATAATAATAACAATAACATATTACTTAAAGGAAGATTATAGAAGGAAAAAGGATTAAAAATAAATAAATAAAGAAAGAAAAAAAAAAAACCGTCTCCCAAAGTAACATATAGCATATAATCATTATTTTATATCTTTTGTTTTTCTTTTATAATACAATCATTATTGTTTTAAGTTATTCTCCTAATTTAATTAAGCATATAATTTCATCAAGTTGCTTTGTAACTAATTCTTTGATATTATTTATTATCTTTGTTTGTTTTTATAAAATTGTTGTCTGACAGGTAATTCATGTATTGCTCAATATGAGCGGAGCATGATGTATATGGTAATTAAGAAAAACACACACATACAGAGAAAGTGAGTGGTACGCGAAGGGATGGGAGGGAAAGAAAAGGCATGTAAGAGTAAGAGAAAGTAAAAAACACTTTCAAAATTGTTATCTACTTTTCTTCATAAAAAAAAGATGCACTTCATAACAAAATATATAAAGAAGATAAATTAAATCTACAAACAGCATGTAAGAATAATTTTTTAATACCATAAATATTTTATGCATTAAAAATGAAATCATCTAAAAATCATGCTCCAGAGAGCTGGACAATTTCACAGAAATAACAAAAAATATAAATTTTATAATATACTCGTAAATAAAGGACTATATAAGTTTGTCCTCACTAATGAACAAACAACTTTCAAAGTTTCATCGATATGATGGACTCTTTCATAGGAAATGGGCTAGCATTAGGAAACACTAAAGTATTTACAATTTTTATAATTTAATTGTAGAAAGTAAATGTTTTTAAAAGTTGAATATAAACTACATGTGTATGAAATGAAAAATACTGAAGGAACTTAAATTATTCAATTTTGGTATCTTGAATTAATGAGCAGAATAATAATACTAAGAACCAGGAGAAATTGTCACTAATTTGTTCTTGGTATAATTGAATTTTTTTTATGTTTAAATTTTTAATGCTAAACTTTTGTTTTGAATCTATAAAAATATAATTATAACATGTTTGTCTGTCAGATGATTTATCAGTTTGATTTTAATTGATTTTTGATTACTTCATGCAAGACAAGAATTTTTACTTTTTTCTTACACTTGTAAGAGGAAATATTGTGATTGTGACAAATTTTAGAAATTGAGTTGTCACCGAAGATACATGGTTCTTAGGGCTGGATCACGAAAAAAATTGCAGGACCCCAAACCTTTTTTCCCCTTAAATACCGCCCTCTTATCGTTCCGACACGCAGGATTCGATTTTCGAAAATCCGTCAATTGAATCTGCGATGTACTGTTTTTTTTTTTTGTTCCACCAGGTTTCCGCATTATTATCCGGAACGGCTGCCAACGATTTCTGTTTTAACTTTGCGTAGTTTCTACACAAATTAATTCCTGCCAATTTTATTTCAAATATTTTTACAGGAACATTGATTTTTCGATATTTGTGGGGGGATGCTGAAAAATTCGTGAAACTTCGACTACACTGCCATTGCTAGAATTCCAAATTTGAAGAAAGTTGTTTAACCTGAAGATGCCCACTTTATGGAAGTGGTTTCTGTGTTTTCTGGAAAATTCTTGAAACGGTTCTAGCATTTTTTTTTTTTTACTTTTATTTGAAACTTCTGGAAAAATGGATATTCGGCGTTTTTTGAAAAATCTTTGACGTCAGTTTTGAAGTAGTATTTGAAGTGATGTTGGTCTACAATGTGACCACATTCACGTACACTTGTAATTAAAGTTTGGGTAAAAATGCCACGTTAAAAGCAAATTTGTCAATTATAATTGTAACTACAATCAGAGAAAGCTATGTGAGTACACACTAGATTTTTCTAGTTAGTGTGCGGCGTGAATTTATATTAAGTCCCCTACTAGAAATATTTAAATTCTCAAAAATCACAAACTCCATGGCGATTTGCAGACACATTTTATATGGAATGAGAATTTCTTTTCTTACATATTCATTATATTGGACCATGGCACTCTCTCCATGCACTCTTTTAAGATCACACAGACAATTAGAAGATGATCTTCGGTGTCCTTTAATTTGCACACTCTCGGGCTCACATGTCACGCATGATGTGACCAAGTATGTCTTATCGCACTTATTTGGGACAAGTTTAAAAAATTGGCTGTCTATAATTTACATTTTGGTTGCGATGGAGAGCTTCAGCTTCATCTATGATTAAGGTCAGACATGAAAAATCGCACAGCAGTCCCAGCACTATACCATATATATACGAGTATATACTAAAAAATCTGGTGTAAGACACACACGACTTTCTCTTACTGCAGTTTACAAGAGCAAGAGGCAAGAGTAAGTGGCAACGTTTTTTTCTTACTTATAATTTGTACTAAATGTTTACTTGTCTTCAATTTTATATCAATGGCAGAATATCACCTTAATAAAATGACTTGTTTGAGGGGGCACCATACACTCTCCCCTCCCTCCCACTTCTTTAAATGAAATTGATCGGAAAAAAGTTGCTAATAAAAGTGATAGCCCCTGTTTTCATACTTAGTAACAAATCTAATGAAGTTAGTCGGCGATTTTCTGAATAAAATTGTAGAAAACTTAAATTATTCAGTAAAAACGCACTTCCGGACAATCGATTTTCTTCAAGCTCAGAATTTGGAAAACATTTATAATTCTAATTAGTATTATTTGGATGATAGAATTGTATAATAAACTAAAATAACACTTTAGAGGAAAATATAACCCCGCCTTGTGAGCCGTCAAAAACCACCTTACATGGATTTTTCCGAAGAAATGTTTCAACTAAAAGTTGTGGCTCTTTGAATGTATGGGCGATATACTAAGTTTGTAATATAATATCGATATACTAAGTTTAAAGAAAATCGATAATCGCCAAATCCGAAAACTCCATTCAGTAAAAAGGTACTTCCGGTTGAAGAATTGTGACGGTACGTTCCTGTCAGATCCCATGATGATAAACAAAGATATCAAACAATGTTTTCTCTGGGGCTGGTGTAAATAGTTTCTTTTCTTAACTCTTTCATTTCACCCGATTAACTAGGAAATTCATTGCTACCTGTAAGAAATGCATTCTTTCTTGGGAACGGATGTTTTGTTGCCATCCAACCACTCTCTCCTTGATCCTTTATTCCTCCCACATAATCTGTCGCTAGCTGCCAATCAGCCTTTCCTGGAATTGGTGTTAGTCGCCAGTTATCCGTTTTCTTCAGATTTACCTTAGGTTAGCTACACAAAACACGAAAACACACACACAGTATTAAACTGTAGTACTATATAAATCATTCCTTGTTTAATGTTCCATTTTAGATAGTTTACAATATAATATTCAACTAAATTGAATGTAGATAGTGTAATCAGAATCTGTCGGATATGTTTCAAATTTGTTTAACAGAACTATAAAAATATTACAAATCAATATGTTTTTTTCTGGAGTATGTTCAGGCTGGAACCTCCAACAAAAAATCTGGTGTGAAACACTCAACGACTTTTTTTCAGACAGTTAATACAATTAAGTGTGGTCTGTGTGTTGTCAGGTTTAATATTTAAATCTGATTAATATCATATGGAATATAGAATCGTGTATTAAATTAATACAGCGCTTTAGAGGAAAGCTTACTCCCTTAAATGAAATTTCCAGAGAAATGTTAGAAGTAAAAGTTGTAACTGTTTGAATTGGTAGCTGATGTAACAAGTTTAAAGAAAATCGTTGGAGCCATTTTGCAAAGAACTGAAAAGCTTATTCAATAAAGTGGACCTTCCCGTTAGCGACTGTGACCAAAAATTTATTAACGTTTTTGAGATATGCTGTTAAAAATCATTTTTGCGGACTCATGACAACTAAAAATATGTATGTCCGGTGAGAATTTAAAATGTGAATATCCGGTGAGAATTCAAAATGTGCATACCGGTGAGAACTCAAAATGTGTATATCTGGTGAGAACTCAAAATGTGTATATCTGGTGACAATTCAAAATGTGTATATCTGATGACAATTCAAAATGTGTATATCTGATGACAATTCAAAATGTGTATACCGGTGAGAACTCAAAATGTGTATATCTGGTGAGAACTCAAAATGTGTATATCTGGTGACAATTCAAAATGTGTATATCTGGTGACAATTCAAAATGTGTATATCTGATGACAATTCAAAATGTGTATATCCGGTGAAAACTCGATATCGAATGTTTGGCAGTTTTTTGTGATATATTTTCTCTTGACACTAATGAGAAAGTAAAAACTTACTGTGCTATGATATAGTCAGTGGTTGATAAGTATGTATTATGATGTAATCATGGTCGATAAATATGTATTATGATATCATCAGTGGACGATAAGTACTGCATAATTTCCATAAACTTATTGTTCAGTTTAAACTGTGAGAAGTGCAAAAGCAAACTGTTGAGAGATTGTTCCATACAAATTGTCAATGCAGTGATTCTCAGTTTCAGTAGCGGTTTACTCTTGGGACGAACCAAATATAAACATGACTTAGTAGGTGGAGAGTGTTGTTATTTGGAAGGCTGTTTTGGTTTGAAGATTGTTGTGAGCGCTTATGTTGGGGGGCTGGCGACTTGTTGGGGGGCGGTGAGTTTGCGCGCTGCATGCCGCCCCTCAGACAGTGCTAGCCGACTGACCGCTTCCACAGTCAGTCCTCCGTAGTCATTTCTCGTTTCTCCATCCAACGTCTTCTCTCTCTCACTCTCTCTCTTTCTCTTTCTTTCTGTAACTTACTATTTCCCTAATTATCACCTTTCTCTCTAAATAACCATCTTTGTCAATATTTTATCTTATGCATTTCTCTTCTTTTACTAAATTCTCTCAGTAACTTTGTAGTATTTCTTTAATATAGAAGACTTAACCAAAATCATATTTCATTCGAATAATCATTTGTAATAACCAGACACATAACTGATAAAAGGAAATCAAAATATAATTAAATTTATGCATCGATTTTCTTTTGTAAATCTTTTTCGGTCAGTTGACAAATATTTAATTATTTTATGACGTATATGATGGTAGTTCTGTCCGGGGTTGTAAGTAGTTCCGTGTGTGTATGTGAGATGTGCACTAAAAGTGATGCAACTTGTGCATTCTTTTTCAGTGTCTTAGTGTTTTCAGTGTGCAAACAATTAACACAGTCAAATCTCACTGATTTCCAGTAAACTAAATACAATACACTAATTATAATGATACTCACAACCTAAATAATAAAGGAGGAAGGTATCAATTTTTACATTTTATTTATTTGTATTGTAATATTATAATTGGGTATTGTAAACAATAATAACAGCCTCAGTTATTATATATGTAGGTGAATCCATGTGACCCTCTATACACCTGTCTCATCGGCCTTCTTTGCACTTCTCAATATCACTGTTTCCTTTGTTGCCTGTTAATTAATGCATTATTCCTTCATTGTATTTGATCATTCTTGCTTTAATATATTTCTATTAAATGTAAGTAAATTATAATCTTTAAAATTAAAAAAAGATGTTTATATGGCCATGACCAGAAGAGGTTTTTAAGGAAAAAAAAATTCTTTATCGTACAAATCCTTCTTCTACTCAAAAGAGCTCCTGAAAGAGCCCCAATGGCACCGAAACGTAGAGCACATAAAGAATTTTTTCTTTAAAAAACTGCTCTGGCCATTGCCGTATAACATCTCTTTATAATTTTAAGATCTGACGATTTGGAAACGTATCTCCTTGCAGTTAAATTAATTTGGAACTTCTTTAATGAAACGAAGAAATAAGTATGATACACACATATTTATTTATTTATATATTAATAATTTATTCTTTTATATATTTATGTATTAATTTTAACACAAAAATAATAATAAATAATAGTAATACGTGAAGGGAATAGCTAAGTTGTTAACGTACTGAACTCCCACGCGAAGGAACCGGGTTCGAGTCCAGCTGCCCTTAGATTTTCGCTTTCTAGGAGCCTCTACAACTCGCTGTCCGGTGATGGGCAATGTTGTCCTGCTTGGAGCCCGGCTGTGCATTGGAGAAGGCTCCGGGGGGCACAATAGATCTTTCAAGTCGCAGTGCAATAATCCCCTACAACAATCTACAATCTACGTTTACACCATAATCGTTAATTAATTTATTTCTTCGTTTCATTGCTTTAAATTAGATCCCCAAGCCCCTTGGCAATGGTCTTTTAGAATAATAACGTTCCCTTTTATATCACAGTCTGACAATCACTTAGCAAGTGTTAATGATTAAAGTTTATTTACATTGGGCTAGTATTTCTTCCTTTAATTGCTACGTTTGTTTGTGACACTTTTTGATTTAGAAGAAGCTATGAGTGACTGGGCAGTGTGGAGTGTAGAACCATATTGGAACCGCTATACTTCATAATTAACTCTTATACGAGATATAAGGCGACCGTGTCAGAATTTTTGCAATTGATTTTTCACCCAAAATGCATATTTAATGTCCGCTCAGTAAGAAGTATTTTTTTAGGGAATGACATGTGTATGTGTGTGCGAGTGTGTATGTATGAACCCCAAAACTCAATAAAGAAAAATGATATTCCTCTAGAGGATCCGACAGGAAGTTATTGGCCAAAATCTGTAACCCGGAATTACAAGATATTGAAAGGTTTTCTTTTTTCTGCCATATTCTCTAAACTTGTTGCAATGATTTTCTTTAAACTTTATTACAAATATGCAAGTCTATCACTTTTGTGTGATAATGTTTGGCAAGATTGATTTAGAGAGGTTGTGAAAAGGAATGACGTTAAGCTTGTCTCTGCCAATTGTATGCATTGTTCAGACCTACCATCTTTATAATTTTCTAAAATTTCGAGTTTGAATACTAGTTACCGAAAGGGTGCATTTCTTAAACTGTTTTTTTCCTTCACTTTTCTGTGATTTTCCTCAAACCATTTTAAACTTTGAAAATGCATCACTTATGTAAAGACTATCTTTGTTGCTTGAAACTTGTATCCCCTAGAACATTCTCCATCTGTATACCACTGAAGGGCAACTAGTTATTTAATAAGAATTCCACTTTAACAAATATTCGTCATTTAAAACTTGAAAAGCAAGAGAAAATGGAGCAATGTTCTTCCCATGTCTTTTAAGTTTTCGTCATTCGCTTTTAAAGTTTTCTTTGTAATTCAGTCTTTTAATAAAAACAATTACATTGAAATGCCCTAAAATTAGCTGATTATTAATAATGATGTGGCAGTGTTGAGCGGTGAAAAGGGTACACTCAGAGTAGACAAGGGTATAGACAGAGTAGAGAGCGAGATAAGATTGTATGTCAGTGTGTGTATACCACCTTGCTTATCAAACTATTGCTCCTTTATTTAATAGCCGTCCTTTTTCTAACTTAATGTTTTCTTTTAGTTGCCCTCTTTCCCATTATCTGTTTATTTTGCCATTTTGAACCTGTCTTAGCAAATGTTTCAGAACATTTAAAGGAATAATAAAAAAGAAGTCTTAATAGTATGCGATGAAAAACTTTCCTTTATTAAATTTGTTTTAATAAAAATTTTGTTTCATGCCCGTTTCAGGTCAAGCAAACTGCACAAACTTTACTATGCTAATCCAATAGTTTACATGAAACATAAACCTCAAAATAATACAAATTCCTTCCATAAGTCTATGCCATTGCGCACAGTAAGTGTTTAGTTTTTATGTACAGTATTTTTATTAATCGCAGTGATCGCTCTAAAAATAGGAAAACTTTATTTAGGAAATATAAATAAACGACCAATTTCGGAGTTGAATTTCATTTTAAAAGGTATTATTATATAAATCCATATCTCGACATATACACAGACAAGTTCCCAGAAAATCGTGAAAATCGAAATCGCGTAATTGAAATTTAAAAATCATACAAATTCAAAAAGAAATTTACGTAAATGATACCCGAAACTCGTTTACAACTGGATGAAGTCGTACAATCCGCATAAACTGATACCAGTGAAAAGATACAGATTTTTTTAAAGGCTTACGGAAATATTAAGTCATCTTTAAAACAAAAAACTACATTATTTATTATGTACGCAGATTATACATTATATTAGCTCAGAAACATTAATACATATTTAAACTAAATAGGTTCAGAGATATATTAATATTTATTTTCTGGACATAAATTATGTATTTGTTTTCTCTGTTGAGGTAAATAATATGTTTTAGCGAATGGTATGTGTGTGTGTTTTAAACAAATATCTCAATTAACGAAAAATCGCATGAAGTTCAAACTTGGGTTCCGTTTAGGTACTTGCACCGCATCTGACACGAGGTTTCGGGCAAAATCCATCGACCGGAAGTGCGACCTAACAATATGGATTTTTCAGTTTATAGCGATTTTGTCAAAAAACGACTACAACAATTTGCTTTAAACTTGGCACTCCATCTACACACCTACATACCTAATACCTCCATACCTACACACCTAAATACCTAGAAATTGTATTTGAAACGTTTTTGCGGGAAAAAGATTTTTTCGGAGTTTTGCGGACTTGTGGCGTTGAATGTTATGTAATATAAGGTTGATTGAAAATTATTGGCTCTCTCTGCACTTCCATACCGGCTTGGGTTGGTATGTGCTAATTCCCCCCCCCCACCTCATATGTTTGGACAGATAAGTTATATAGTTTTACTAAAAATGTTGAAACTAGAAATTCAAATGTTCAAAATCGGACACGATTGAGGGTACGGGCTGTTTTAGCAGCCAAGGAAGGTCGAAGTTCAAGTGTGAAAAATAGTCATCTAATAAGCACCTTCTATCATCATCCACGTTTTTCTCACACCGTTATTATATTGTACCGTTAACACAAAATAACCTTTTAAGGAAAATCCAGGTTTGAACATAATTTAATAATTGAAATGCTATTAATTGGATTATGAGAGTGTTCCACGCCCACTGTTTTTTATTCTATTATTAGGTCTAGGTCCCACTGTTAGCAACATTATTTTAATTGGATGATGTACTTTTGACAGCGCTTTTAAATCTATTTCTTTTAAAAGAACTGGATTTAAATGGATGCCACATTTTACAGTTATTTCATTTAGATATTTATCCTGTGTGAAACACTCGCACAACTTTCTTTGACGGAATTATTATAATTCTATTTGAACATTTACCTTCAAACATGTAATTTAAACGGTTAATTAGCTTCATGAAAATAAATATACCTAATTATAAATATACCTGGTAATTATAGATAACACCTGGTAGGGAAAAAGCAAAAACTTGGTCACTTTTAGAGATATCACTTGTAGGGATTTTATCTGAATCTGGCTACATGGATGGTACCGACCGCGTGGCTCCAGGCTTTCAAAAGCCTAATTTAGAAATTGTCAAGTGTATATTCCCTTAAACATCAGTGTTTCCGAAAAAATGTTTCAAATGAGATAGACAAGTTTAAATCGCGCGTTAAGCATTTCAAATTTAATAAAAATCGCTATGGCTGTTTTTGGGACAATTAAAAAAAAATATGGAAAACGGATTCTGTGAGGATGCATTGTATCCATTGTTAGTTAACCGATTTCTTTAAACTTGGAATTTTAGTAAAGCTGCCAGTATTATAATATTAAGAATTATACATTTCCAGAAGTGACACTTTAGAAGAAGTCACATGTTGCACCTCCCGCACAATACTCCAGAAATACATGTTCCTGGATAAATGTTCCATAACAAATGTAATAACAAAATTGGTTATCAATTGGTCCCATTGATGCTCTTCTTTTGGAGCTCTGCAGAATTTATTGGAGAAAAGGTACATTATTGTACAGTATTGAGATGAAGAAAAAGTGCATAGATTTATAACAAATAAAAGAAAAATTGAAAATAAAGAAACATTAACAGACCAGATTGAGTATAAGATATTAAAAACAAGAAATAACAGAGAAGTGACAGTTAATTAAATGAAAAAATATTAACAATAAGAGAAAATAAATAAGATAAAGATACCTTAATGGTAGGAGAGAAGTGTACGATGAGATTGAAATGAAGAGTGTTTAAAAAATAAAAAATAAAACTGTTAAAAGGTGGGAGGATAAGAAAAATGTTTATGGTGCGCCGCGGCAATTTCAAATTTCGCTTGACAAGCCTATTATCGTCTATGAATGTCAACATCCAGCAGACTTTCCAGTTATTAATGTGGACCTAAACATAGATTTTGACATGGTTATCTTTACAGACGGATGATGACTCTGTCGGATATGTTTTCGCTGTATTTAAAAATGAAGAAACTCCAACTGAAATGAAATTCAGGCTAGACCAAAATATAGGCTGTGGTCAAAATGTTAGAATTGCTACGGATAGTCGTGTTTCCATAGATTCAATAAGAAACGCCAGTAACCACCTTCTTGTATGGGGGCAGTTTATCTAGACTCCCAAATCGTTGCCTCATGTTCATGTTCATGGGTGAAGGCTCAAGTAGGAACGGCTGGAAATGAATTGCGCATCAACTGGCAAAGCTCGTTTCTAGGGATTGCGCCCTCTTCAGCAGTCTTCGCAGGTTTCCTTTGTCACCCGTAAAAGAATGGATAAGTCAGCATAGCTTGAAGAAATAGAAACAGCCTGGCATAGCTCATTGACTGGCCAGCTAACTAGGGAGTTCTTACCCTCTGTTTGAAGCCGTCTTCGTATGGAACAAGTAAGAACTGACTTCAGATTCACCCAGCTCCTTTCCGGGCATGGAAAAATGGCTGCCTGTTTACATTGACTAGACATTGTTGCAAACCTTGCTAATTCTGCGATCGGATCTCACCGCAGAAAGTAGATCATTTATTGTTTGTATGCACAAGCACCCTTCCTGCGTGGCAGGAACTCCTGCAGCATCTAGTAACTCAAGGCTGGCCTCCTACAAAATCTACTCTACTATAGCCTCAATTCTTTTCTGAATTTGTAAAATTCATAGTCGAAATCTTCAAATTTCTAGAAAGTTAGATTTTACATTCGTTTGTGTAATTTGGGTAAATTATGCGCTTTTTGTGTGTTTGCGTTTGTGTGTGGAGAAAAGAGTGTTCATATATTCACTAAATTATGAAACATGTAAATTAAGGCCACTTTTCATCTTTCAGTCAACAATTCTAACGTCTGCTAATAGACAATTTAACGTTCTTGCTTCTGTCACTTCCTTCCACGAAAACTAATATACTCAATATACTTATCACATTCAGGAACTCAGTAGTGTTCAGACCAGTGGAGCGATGTATTAAACAGAAAAAACACACATATACACACACAATATTTTTAAAGAAAAAATAATACTCCAGATATATCTGCCTATATGAACTCATATTTATCTTGTAAATAGTAAATTAAAGACGAGTTTATTATTTTTTACTTGGTCTTTTAGAATTTAGTTATTTCTCTCCAATATTTTCTGTGGCAGCTAGGACATAAGTCTTATAATGAAGTTGAATAAATCATAATAGCGTATTTTGTTTCGGAGATTCGAGGAGGTGACAGTAGATAGGAATCATCTACCTCAAGTGCCCGTATTTCGACAGAATTTCCATAAGTTAATATGAATTTTCATTAGTCTATAATGTTGACACTAGTACAAGTATAAGAGATATTTTCCGTGATAGTCTGCTTCTTTTTCTGACCGGTTTCGGGCCTTCGTCCATCATCAGGATAATACAGACTTGCCCAAAGAAAATTCAGATATACACTCATTTTTGCACAATTTGCTCTGTGTAAGTCTGTGTTATCGCACTGTTTTAACAACATAATGATAGCCGAACGCCCGAAACCGGTGAATGACCACAAAGGAAGCCGGCTATCACGGAAAATGTCTCTGATGCCATTGGTATATTATTTGGTGAATTTCGGCCCCTTTGAATTTCTAGTTTATACTATCAGTTTTCCTTGGGGTGTCGCGGTGGCGTAGGTGAAGAGCCAATTCCCCCGTTAGAATCTAATCTAATCTATCAGTTTGCGGGACCTTCTTTGATCGCACGCTAAGTTGTAGCGTGGCTCCTGTGGTTCATTCCAGTGCACTATGTCCTATTGACTGATTCCAGAAATACGATATGTAGCGACACAACATTAAAATTTTATTCTGGAAATAATCAGTCCGGCGATTGCTGAATAAAATCAACCTTACAATTAATTCTGTAAAACTTCAATTAAACAAGATATAAGTGAATTTGTAGTATTAATATAATTATAATTTAATATGATTATTTAATAACAATGATTTTACGAATATTTAATTATTTGGAGATTTGGAGTTCAACAAACGGATAAAATAAACAAAAACAAAGTAATTTTTTGTGACAAAGCAATGTTTAACGAACAATAGTGCACTAATTTTAAACTTACTAATAACACGTTGTACTATTTATGTACTCAAATTCACGCTACATCAGACTGACTGGCTCGATTGGTTGCTATGTCTTATCTCAATATAACAAGGTGAAAACAGTCCAGAATTTTCGAGTTGGGAAAGATCTATCCACTTCTGGTATGTCTGCCACATACAGAATGCATTTCAGTTGCTTTTATTTATTTCTATAAAGTACTAAATTTTCCAAATCTGTTTATTTTATAATAAGTTTTAAAGTAAACATTAATTATAGCCTTGATTGTTCGGTAACTGGACCTAAAGCTTGTCTGAAAAAAGTAGATTACATGACCACTGTTATTTATTTGATAAGAGAATAAATTGCTACGTGGACATACAAGGAGTTAAGATTTTGTATGAGAATATTACTGCTCTCCTGTTAATACTGTTCTAAAAAATTATATTTTTAGTAATTTAAAAAATAATTGTATTTTAATCTCTCAACTGCTACCGTTTTACCACCACCTACATATTATTAATACACATTAGAAGCATTGATAGAATTCCAAATTTGAAGAAATTCGTTTAATATCGGAAGTGCAACTTTATAGCATAGATTTTGGAACTTCCTCTAAAACGACTAAAATCTTTGTTTGCTAGCTTCACTTTTATTTGAAACATTTTTATTTTGGGCAAACAAAATTATGCGGAACTATCCAAATGCGGATTATCCTTAGCTTTGAAGCCGCATTTCTTTGTATTGGAGCTTCCCACTCCTGCATAATGTAATGAGAATTAAATTTGGGCAAAAATTCAGATTTTGATGAAAATTGCTTTACCTAAACCTATAATTTACAGAATGATTTTTTTTTATTTAGTTTTCCTCGATTTTGTGGATAAGAGACCGCAGCTTCCTTATCTGAAATTCATCTTTGACTTTCGAAAAATGGTTGCAGATCGTAAACTATTTCAAGAGACTGAGGGGTTTGTGCAAACCATTCAGGGCCAGGTAATACCCTGGCTAATACAGCAAGTTCATTCTGGGACAATAACTCATGAAAAGTGTGTATTCTTACCGTGTGTATTCTCCGAGGATGACTGACAATATACAGCATCTATCAGCTGGCTGTTCAATTCTAAAACGGAAAGAGAATCTAAAAAGCCACGATGTGCAAGATATTGAATCCCAGCTACCCACACAAAGATCTTTCACTTTTGTATGAAACATGCCCAGGAAAAATGTGAGAAAAATGGGCATCCATGCACCTGTGAACTTCCTACGCAAGGAATATGTCGCGAACTTCAAGCTGATTACGTGCCAGGATTACCTAGAAGGCCATCTCTTTAGAATAGGTTTAAAAATTTCAGCCATTGTTGATTCTGAAGAGGACATGAACATTGGAGCACTTAATGGAATGCTCGCAATGTTTAATTTAAATAAGGACATGACGGCTCTATCTACCCCAAAGAGCAACTTTGTATTGGGCAGCAAGCAACAAAATGAGGAATTTCTCATAAAGCAGCGATGAAAGGTAAAAACTAACGGAAACTTTTTTCTGAAAATTGTTTTCAGCATTTTCTGGGGAAAGTGGGATGTCTCGCTCCATTCTAGATGTCTCGCTCCATTCTAGTAGTGTATCTCCCGCCCCCTATAATATATGGAGGGCAACTAAACATTCCAAGATTGAAGAAAATATGCCATTTAGAACTGTGAGGTTGGAGTACTTAAAGTCGCTAAATGTTTCATGTCAGATTTAGTTATTATAACAATTCAAGGAAGGAGATCATATACTTCTTTTTTTGAAATAATTAAAAATCTCTTTCTTATTGATTAGAAATTAATAATCTTTAAAGTAATGAAAAATATCGTGTTTTAAGGAACCCTTTAGTCAGAGCTTACTCAACATTAATTTTTTTTTAATGGTAAAAAAAAATTATGAGATGATTTATAAATTCATGAGCTATATTATAATAACGACAGATAATAATTTTTTAAATTACTGTCATTTTAACTATACTGGACGTGTGCGATAAATTCGTTGATATATCCCCATTAATTCAGTTATGCTGCTGTGTTATTATCATCAAGTAATTAACTAGATTTGATTGTGTTTATAAGGTCATGGAATTGAGCTCTATAGATTTGCTTGCCTTCATAAATTATTTAAGTATTTTTTCATTAAATGTATTATTTTTCATTACTTTTGGCAAGCGTTAATAGCTAAATTTTATATTCAATGATTCAGTTTCATATTTTAATCTGTTTTTATAATAAAATTTTCTAATCACAATTCATTTTTTTGGTGAGAAAAGTGTAAATTAAACCATTTGGTTGAATATTGGCAATAGAAGCAAGATGCGCGATGTTAATGGTTTATGAAGGCAAGTAAGTGAAGAGCCAGGTTTGATAGAAAGTTGCTAGACATTAGGATTTATACAACAGGGCAGTCACACTGGTGAAATCGCATTCTTGTAGAAATCATAACTTAGGTATGAAATGAAGTAGGCACTTGTGAGCTTTATAATGGCGAGACTCTAGCCTGGTAAGATGGCACTTTCTTGCCGAATAAAATTGTGCGATTTTTCCATAATCCGAAAGTCACTTCGACATTGTTTTGCAAACAGATTTTTTAAAATTTTTTTGTTTACAATAGAACACATATTTACTATTCATGTTTTTATTAAAATATTAAATTTGTTTTTCTATTCCGTCGCCCTGGCCTGTTTTTTTTTCAAGCTGTGTGTTTGTTTTAAACTGTTTGTTGGTAAAGCTTTCCCTTAGTATTTATCATCATGCAGGTGTTAACCGCCTGGAAATTTTTGGCCGACCTCTCTATTTCACGTTCTGGTGACCAGAGATCACCATCTCGTCATACATTTAAATAAATTTCTTGCATAAAAAATATAGAAATCCAGCTCATATCCTCTAGGATGATATGGCCAAAGAACAAATCATCTCCCTTCATTTTGATATCGCCGCAAGATCAAGTGCACAGCCACATGTTTCTGTTTGTGATTCCCAAAAATGGTCATCATTTTTGGCAACCGTTTGGTGCAGTTTTATATACACTAACTTTTTCGTCACAATGTCGTAAATTATTGAGTATGAAACATCAGGAAGTTTCGAAGACATTTCTTGAATTGTGAAATGTCGATCTTCTTTTTTCCACCAAATTATTTGTCCTCAGAAGGGGTCGACCCTCATCAAAAAAACGACCACAGCCTGACTTTGTCACTCACCACACGACATGACTTATAAGCTTCACACATTATTTCTGCGAATTTCAGCAGCACTGTTGTTATACGAACAGAAGTAGGACCACAGCACCGAACTTTGCAATTGGCGATTACTTATTGTCGCACTCGTTCAAGTTACATGTGGGATGAAACACGAATCTGACCATCACAATACGGCGGTAGCTAACTACTGAATCACAAGTAGTGTTTCTTCTCATTCACTACCACGCTTCCAAGTTACTCTTGGTGGCAATTTCAAAACGAACCTTACTTTAAAAATGAGCCTCTACTTCTGTGCTGATTTAACTTACACTGTGCTGTGTAACTAAAGAGAACTTTCTGTGTCAAGAGTGGAGAGAATACATTTTTGTACATTGTTAACTTGAGTTCTATTTTTGAAGTATAGTTATTTTCTTTTTAATCCCAAATTATAGATATTTATGGTATCGTGGATATTCGTGTTAAATTATAGGCAAGTTTATATTTGAAGTATTTGGTACACTCTTTTTCTTAGCGTTATGGGGGCGAAGCACAGTTTGACAGCCTTGTTGTGCCACCTCACATATACTTTGAACAATGGCCTTTTATGTAATTGATAGAGAGTTAGTCCAAAATTTACCCCGGACAGAATTGATTTCATCACCCCTCAGATTTTAATCAGCAATTTTCTCTATTGTGAATATTTTCTTTCACAGGTCCTAACTGCAATTTGTACAATAAAGTAGTGCTTGGACTACCAATGTTATAATATAGCGCTTTTTTGCCTTCATTAAAAACATTTTTCAAACTATTTGAAATAAAAATAAATAACCACAAAAAACTTGAAAAAATAAAATTATATTTTTCGACTTTATGAGCTTAAAAATAGAAATTTTGCCTTCAACTTTAAAAAATTAAAATCATATCCAAGTGTTCATAATTTTAGTGATTTTAGTCAATTTTTCGGATATTAATAATTGTAATAATAACAGTAAAAGCGGTGTTATGTAAACCGTTATCCCAACAGTATTTATATAGTGATAACTAATCGTACGTAAAAATTAAAAATAGAAATAAACTTTTTAAAAAGTAACAATAATATTTCTGAATGACTAATTGAGAATTTGGGGGAGCAATAAATGTCGTGCAGAGTTAATATATTTTTTCTTAATAATTATAAATTCTTTCTCAAATATCAAGTAACGAATATATAGCCACTATAATATAGTAATTACAACTATTAGTAGTGACGTCAATCTTTGTGTTCCTTAATGCGTGATTTTTAGTGATTAATTGAAACTAAACAGGAATATTTAATTGTGCTGAATTTGAGTGAAACGATAGTAAATCGTCTTAGAAATTCTATATCAAATCATATAATAAATCTATCGATAAGTAGTAATGTATTGTTGAGAGTACAAGTGCAAACTGGCGGGCTACAACAGGCACTATGGAGCTCCGTTCCACCAGAGTGCAGCACACGCTGGCAGCAGGCTGCAGCCACTCTACCATCGTCCAACCACAAGCTATGCGCATCATTTGACCACTCGTCTGCATCCTCCACTAAATGCAAGTGAGTCTCTCTTTCATGTCATATTTATATAACCTAACGCTAAGATTCAATCACTTTATCATATTTTAACTTTCTCTCTTACTGTCGAATTACCATCTTGTCAAATTGAGTTTTCACTGGAAATGGATGCTTGGAGGTGCTCTAAGTCAGGGTTGCTGTAGCTTTACTGACGCCTTTTTAGCCATCACATTGAACAACCAATTACCCAACCACTACTAAACGAAAAATAAAATAAAAAATATATTTATATGATGTGATTTTATCCATACATTTTTTTCAACTGTTTTCAAGTTTACTGTATTTCCACCAAATATTTCTTTAGCTTCTTTATATTAGCAGCTTTATAGCATTACTAGACTTGTCTTATGGTTGTTTATGCACTGGTGATTTATCTAATATACACAATAAGGAGAATTTTAACAAAATAATTTGACTTTAATTAACCTTGTCTGCCAGTGTTTGTGCATAGAATGCGTGGGAATCAGTTCTAAAACATAGAAGTGGTGGTGAGGTAGAGTTTGCCTATGGGAACGTCACACCCAATACTTGCATATATCAACTTACCTCTACAGGCAGTATGAAATATCTAGGAGTTTGGGATGACACTGTTAAGTATCATCCCAGTTGTTAGCTGGGATAGGGAGGCCAAAGCGACGAGTCTCTGGTAGTTCATCATTTAAGAAGCCCAATGTAAGTAAGGGAATTTTGCTGGAACGTTACAATAATAAACATGAAGTTTAGTGACTCAATCACATTAACTGGAAGTAATATAAATAGGTAGAGCGAAGAAGTTCACATTTCACGAAACAGTGATTGGGAGTTGCCTGTTGAAACCAGATGTTAGTGCTCCATTGTGCTGACCAACCCTTGGAAAGAAAAGCAAGCTTACAAAAAAATTGCAGTGGTACCAGCAATTTTGTAAAAGTTGATAATTTATATGGTAGAGTAACTGAAATTAGCAAAAAAATTAGCAGCTAGCTTCATTTATATATTTTAGCTGCAGATTTTAAAAATTAGCCACAGTAGCTAATTTTATTCGCATCTGGCAACCCAGCTGGAGTACGAAAGGGTTGATTTTATATATATATATATCCTATGTATATATATATATATATATGTATTTTATATATATATATATAAAATACACGAAAGTATTTGCACTGATTTCCAATCAATTTGTTATTAACGCCTTCACATACTCTTAGAATAAATAACAGGCCATATGAAACATAATTAGGAATATTAAAAGTAAATAAAAACCAGTGGTATCTAAAAAAAAAAAAAATTATTAAGTAATTTGAAATTAACAAATGGTAATTTTTTTAAAAAAAACAGGGTGTGTTTGCGCGTTTTGCGTTTATTACTGCTTGCATTCGATGGTGGGGCATTGACTTAATAAGATTTTGAATAAATCCCTGAGGGATATTTTCATATTCTTCCGTTACGGCAACCGTTAAATCCTGAAGCGAATTTGGTAAAGTTGGACGTTTCTTAATTCGTCTTGACAACTCATCCCATAGATGATCAATGAGATTTAAATCTGGACAACATGCTGGCCACTCTAAACCGAATCGTTTTGAATTGAAACGTTTTCCAGATTGCGGGAAACAATTCTTGCTGTATGGGTCCTTGCATTTCGTGCATAAACAAATTCATCACCAACGTATGGTACGAATGGAACAACATCCTCCGAAAGAATGTCCTCTATGCAGCCAACAGCTGTTAGAGACCCCTCTATAATAATAATGTGTTTATTTCTTAGCAAAATATATACATATTTTAACAATTTAAACAAAAGATAAAACACTATTCTGCTTACTGCTGCAACCTTATTAATCATAATTAAACTCCTTTATTAAAAAGGTTCTATAGCTCAAGGCTTCTTTCAAAAAACAACACAGATTCAACCAAATTCACCATTTAAAACATCACACAATTCATTTTCAGTGACCTTATATTTCTAGATTTACTATTAGACCCCAAGCTTTACAATAATTGCTTAGTGCATTTATCATTTATTGTAGAGTTTCCGGTTTATCTGAAATCAATACTATATCGTCTGCGTACAACAGTAAATGAACATTGTATTTCCGACATACAATCCACCGCCTATTTCATCTGCCAAATCATTTACATAAATTGAAAAGAGCGTTGGAGATAGAAGACAGCCCTGTTTAACACCAGTGAATTTATTAAAAAATTCTGACATCCATCGTTCACTCCAAACGGCCGCTCAGGTATCGTCGTACAGTCTCCGTATTACATTTATAAATTTGGTGGGTAGGCCGATAAATGCTAATTTATAAAATAATAAATTTCTCGATACACAATCAAAAGCGGATTTAAAATCTACCAAGATTAAGTAAACTTTGTGACCCGTCTATAAAAATTAATTCAGTCCTAGCTTCAGTCGAGCCAAATTAAACCCAGCCCAAATTACAACTCTTCCTCCACCATAGCTCCTGAAATGCAGCCGTATACCGCTCATTAATTCTTCTTCATACTCTCTCTCGGCCTCAGGTGATCGCAGGCAAAACTTTGATTCATCTGAAAAGAGAACTTTTCCCAGTTCCTCACGGTCCAGTTAATGTATTGTCTGGCCTTGTATTATGCCTTGGTTGCAATTCTGGTCCATGCGCAGGCCTTCCTGCTCTTAAACCAGCCTTAGAAAGTCTTCGCCTTACTGTACGCACACTTACATTCACACCTCTTATCTGATGCAGTTTATGCCTTGCCACTACAGCAGTAGAATGACGTAAAATATTGAACACCAAAAAGCGGTCATCCCTCTGAGTAGTCACTCTTCTTCGCCCAGAGCCAGGTCTTCTTGAGTATTCTCCGGATTCTGGTAACGATGGAACATAGTTTTGGAATATTGAATACTCTCGAAACATATGCTTGGCTTTTTCTAGCTTCCAACAAAACGCAATTATTCTGGCCGCAGAAATAACACTTGAAATCATTTTTTAAGTGAAGTTTAAATTATTTGATGTTAAAATGAATAATATTGAAACTGGACTGATCAAATAAGAGTAAATAAGAAACATCATTGTGAATTTTAAAGATTAGAGATCAAAAGTTTACGAAAACAAACAGTACTGATGATTTGTATGTGTTATTTCTTTTGTGTTTATAATGTTTTATTTTCCTATTTTCAATTTCCTTATCATTTCTTTATGCAACAATACGTTTAACAACAATGCATGCTAAAAATATTTTATTTTTGCAATAACGAATGGTTATTACATTAAGTGGTTAAATACATTTTTTTAAGGGTGGCCACTTTTTGCCTTTCAATATATATATATATATATATATTCAACCTGCATTACACATACGTAATGTATGTTTCCCATTTTGGGTGGAATTTTCTCATATATTAATAAACAGGTCATTTTAACTAGGGATTTTCCTGGAAATTTGTTTTAAGGGATGCTAAGGAGTGCAGCAGCGTGCCAAAAAAATCCAAGATTGAAGAAAAAGTATTTTTTATTGAAATTGTTTTAAGTGTATGCATATGATTCACAGCATATTTTTCCTAGAAAGGTTTATGTTTATTATTATTATTATTATTATTATTATTATTATTATTATTATTATTATTATTATTATAAATCACTTTATTCAGCCTGCCCCTTACAAGTATAATATACGCTATCACATATACATAGAAAGAATATTGTTTACATACGTTTCTTAATTTTAAAATTACATTACATACATACATATTGAAAAGTAATTAATATATGAAGAAAAATATTAATATATACTATAAATAATATAAATATATAAGAAAATACCAAAACATAAAACATATAAGGAAAATATCAAAGAACATAATACATATAAGAAACATAAAGTAATTAAGAAAGTAACAAAAACTTCAAAGAGAAATTACTGATAAATTACATCAATTTAGTGATCCAACTATAAGCTACAATTCACAACATTGAGAAATTTATTTATTTTTTTTAAATTTACTACAGATTATCGAAGTCCACCCTGTTAACAAACCGAACAAATTCACTTAATATTCCTGAATACAGCAAAGAAGAATGATGTAGGCTGTAACCTTTTAACACAGTCGCCCGGCTGACGAATCGCTTCATGACGCGGACATATAAAAATAATGTGGGTCACATTCTGCGGAGACGTCCGGACGCATGGACAGTTGGGATCAACAATGAGGTTAAACCGGTGAAGGTAATGATGAAATTTCCCATGGCCGCTCAGTATCTGCGTTATTTTAAAATTCAGAGCTAGGTTCTTCACCTTCAGATGGTCATAAACAGTAGGACAAAACAATCTCGTAGTGCTACCTTTGCTGCTCGATATCCACATATGATTCCATTCACCATAACTGTCATCCTTGAATTAGAAACTATACTAGCACAAGGAATTTTGGAGTAGGAGTAGTTTTTTGTTTTTTGAGGCTGTTTTTGCTTCTAAGTCAGCTAACTCTTTTCCAGCCATGCCCCTATGGGCCGCCACCCAGCAAAAGTGGATGATCTATCCAGAAAAGAGAAGCTTTGATAGGATTCTGCGCGTGTCTTCATAAGTGGTTTATGATTAGCCGCGTTTCTTAAAAAGTCTAATGTCACTTTGCTATCAGTGTTAATCGCCACTGTTCTACAAGCTGGGTTTTTAGGTACTTCGAACAGCATGAAAATTTCCAGAGCTCTAAATAAGGGCCCAGAAACTGAGCCCTGAGGACATCCTTTTGTAACCGTCCGAGAAGCTGAATATGACCGATATGAAATAGAAGCCCACCGTTCCTGAAAATAACTTTTGGCAAGTTGAAACAAATTTCTGGGACAATCATATTTTCTTAGTTGCATCAATATTTCAGGCCACCAAGCAGAATCAAAAGCTCCCCTCACATCAAGAGAGATTAACATGTTCGATTCAAAATGAGACTTAATAATTCTGCTAACATGGACGAGAGCATCTACAGTCCCAGTCTGAGGCAGAAAACCAAACTGATTTTTACTTAAAATATGCTTGGGGTAGTAATGATGTAAAATCCTACCAATAAATAACTTTTCAAGAAGTTTACCCATAACTGGCAGTAGACTAATCGGGCGAAAATCTGAGATTTTATCATAGAAGCTTTTTACAGGTTTTGGGATGATGACAAGTTTAGATTTCTTCCAGATCTTCGGAAATATGTTTCTTGATAGGCACTCATTAAATAGTGATGCTAAATTTTGGAAAGGCCCCTAAGACAATTTTAAGAATATTACATGTAATTCCGTCCTTATCAGGCATTTTATTCGGATCCATAGAGTAAAGAGCGTTATTAACTTCATTTTCATTAACTGGAATATCCTGTCTAATAAAGTTTTTACTGTCTCCTAAGTGCCATCCGCTTTCTTAACGGTTGATAGAACAGGTTGCGCTTTAAACTTACCAGCCGCAAGTTTATAAGCCGCATTCCATGGATTACCTCCATAAATACTATTGCAAAACTCGATCCAAGATTTATGCTTTTCATCCTTCATTTTCTCAACGTACAAATACTACATTAATACCTAATTAAAATATTCATTGCGTCGTTGTTGCCTTAGCTCTTCATCTGAGTTAGTTCTTTGATATTTACGTCTTGCTTTATTGACTTTCTTCCGAAGTTCGTCTAGCTCTTTGTTCCACCAAGGGAAGCTTCTTTTTAAAGCTAGATTTTTCTTCCTGCCAGAACCGAAAACTGTCTTGCACACTCAATCAAAGAGCTATGAACTTTATCAACATAACCTTCAAAATCATCCACAACTTTCACAATATTAGATAAGTTTCATCAAGGTCAGGATTTATTTTTTGGTCATTACTTGTTAATTTCTCCAATTTAGCGCGAAGAGTAGTGTTGAATGAGTCTATGTTGTGTTCTCTTATTTTGTATTGATATGGCCTAACAGCATATTCTATTATATGATATGAAGATACATTACCAACAGAAAAACTAATAATTTTATGATCGAATAAACTTTCTTCTCTGCATATTTTCCAATCATGTATTTTACTAATAATCCCATCGGAACAAAAAGTGAAATAAAACATGGCTTTTCCCATTAATAGTTTCAAATGTGGGAACACTGTAGTCGACATTAACAACGCTGAACGCCTTGATGTAAATAAACTCTTCAAGCTTACGTCCTGTATCATTAGTAATCGAGTCATGCCAAGAGATGGATCTAGAATTACTATCGAGGCAGAAAAGAAAATATTATTGCCGGTGGATGATAATATATTTTCCATGAAAGAAAAGTCTACCTCTGGTGACGTCCATGTACATATTTATTTCGTAAAATTTAAAATTTATATAACTGACTTCACCAGCAATTACATCCCCATTAGAACACTGTGAAATCAATATTATTGTTCCTTAAAATAATTGCCGCTCTCTTCCTGCTAAACCCATTTGAAAAATCTTATAAAAATGAGGAAACAAAGCGACTTTATTAGAATAATTATACGGTTCCTGTATAAAAGCCATGTCAGTATTTTTGGACTCCATGATACGGTACAAATTCATAGTTGCCGCCCGAGATCTCTGAGAATTTACTTGTATACAAGAAATATTTATTTTCGAGTTTCTCATACCATTGTTTATGTTATTGTTAATATTAACTGGATAACGATTACTGCTCATCATAATTCTTTTTTACTAAGTAGGTAAAGTAAGGCCATATAATATACAAATATACTTAAATACTTTATACAATATACAATTGTTACCTTTATGTTCAGAGACATTGTCTGTTTTATCGCATGCATTACTAGGATCAGCTTCAGCACAGAAACAACATTTAACATCATTGTTACAATATTTTGTAACATGATTGAATTTCTGGCATTTAAAACAACGATTTACTGAGATAAAATCGTCTTAACCGCAGATGTTCCACATGATTTTAACTTTATTTTGTAAAAAACGTTTTCGCAATGAAGGATTTACTTCAATTATCAAGTTTCTACTGTTATTGTTACGATTCTGCCATATATATTTAGCTATAACTTTATCATTTTGTAAAACAGTACCTACATTTCCTTCTGTAATTATCTCTGCAGCATTTTCTATGTTTACATCATTAGGAATGTTAAATATTATAAGATGGGGTTATGTTTTTGAACAGGCTCAGCTGATATAACTTCCCCATTCTTAACATTCATTTCATTACATATTTTATCTACCATAGTTTTATTTTCAGCCTCAATGAAAACATTATTATTCTTTATTCCCTTTAATTTTAATATCCCAACCTGAAGTTTGCTTGGATTAAAACTTACCTAGACTATGTTTCAAACTTCAACAAAACTTAAGTCCTTATTTTCTTTTGCTCTCACTATTAACTTGTGAAAATTTGTCACTATTTCCCTCATACTTTTTTGGCAAGAAACAGTTTCAGCATCCCTTACTTTGTTTAACAATGTATTTCCACTAACCTGGTTGTTAATCCTAGCCTGATGATCATTAGCCTTAATCTGATCTGTTAGTTTAATTAGCTCTGTTTTCATTTTACAAAATATGTTTTCAAAATCAGTCACTAAGCGTTTAACTGTCTCTTTCATACCACTTTTTTTTCATTTTAGTTGAATTTTCACTAACATTTAATAAACTTTGAATGGCAGAATGAAATTCACTGCCAGCACAATCCTCGATTTTTCCTCCTAAGGTTTATGTTTTTAAATTAAAAGCAAATATTTAGTGATGAAGAAAATTACATAAAATTTATTGCTGTTAAGTTGCAGTCGTCAGCATCATTGTGATATATTGTTAAAATTCGTGAGGTTTGGCCAGAAGTAAAAAAAAGATGAATTCTTGCCAACATTTCGATAAATTTATTATCTTTTTCAAGGAAAAAATGTATTATGACTGTGTAGTGTGCAATGTGTAATGTACTTGTTGTGTATATAAATATCTTGTATGTCTAAAATTTGACTGGGAGATACCGAAACCTTGGCAGGATTTCATTTTGTTTTTTTGCTTCTGGCCGAACCTCACGAATTCTAATAATATATCTATAACGGCCGATAAACAACCAAACTTTGTATATTTAAATTGGGGACCACATAACACTTAATAATTAATAATCCGAAAGTTACTTGACTGTTATGAATTATGAGTAGGTTTCAATTCTGACGGTCCTTTTGATTTGAATCAAAAGTAGGTCAGTTTTTTAGTATAAAGCCCTGTTCGCTAGGTGACCAGCCGGCCTCGCTTGCTGGATAATTGGTGCGCAACAATATCGATAAACTTGCCATTAGCAACAACACTATTATTGATAACAGTTAACCATAGTCCTTATGTATGATTAATTTAATAGAGGGAGAACTAGGAATGCTACCCAGCCATCAGATATCTTCTAATTGCATCACCCTCCCCTTCTCACATATAAACATGATTGATCTATCGCCATTTTTATATTTCCTTCAGAAGTGTAGCTACTCTATAATTTTGTAGACATCATTGAAGGCCTGTTGTGTGCGTACAATCAGGCATGAAATACAGCGGGATGATCGAAGTTTTTATCAGCAAGTTCTGTTTTAATATTACCAGGTTTTCGGACAGTTGTAACCTGTACATTCCATATTTTTGGTTTTTTGGCTTGAAGGTTGCGCTCTTGTTTAGTCAAAATTAGGAAACATGCTGTCCTAAAACCCAACTGGTGTACTGGGCGCTCCCCATTATATGCGTTTGTACATTTATCGTATAAATACGACATTAGGGCGACTGAACGAGTCATTGTAATTGTCAAGTTGTACCGTTGTCAATTTGTTTTACCTTGGAACTTTTTATTCATTTATCTCTCCAGCATAAATATAGTGGCAATGACGAATATACCTGCTGGTTTGCAACGTGGCAAGTAGTACTTGGTTAGGATATTTTTAGTCCAGAACATCGTCTAGATTGTTAATAGTCTGGCTTGTTACCAGGTAAAGGAGGAGGAAATATCCACCCTAGAACCCTCCAGTATCCTGGGATTCCTTAGGGAACTCAACCTTGTGCTGTAGATGAGCAAGCACCAGAGGGGGTACAATAGACCACCTATGGTCGCAGTACAAAACCCTCAAAAAAAAAAAAAAAAAAAAAAATCGTTTAGAATAATCTAAAGTCATAGAATGCCCAAAATAAACCACAGAACATGCAAAAATAAATTTTTCTGGGAAATATTAGAGAATTGAATCGTCAAATAATGGTTTTAAGGAATACAATTATTTGATACTTTTCTGTGCAAGGTAGAATAAGTGTCCTCACCATCCGCATTAAACAGCCGGCCATTAACCGCACTCAAACCTCGAATGAAACCTTTATATTTATAGGGTTCTTGTATAGGCGTAACATAAGTAAGCAACATAGCGATAGAACGGCATAAGTTAACCGTTGCATCATTGCGTTGCAAATTAACATGTACCATCACTACTCTGTCAGCTAGCATAGAGATAAGTCAGCTAGTGGAAGAAATGGATCCTTTGGCATACTTGCGAAATAGCAGGCAGGAGACAGAGAAAGCAAAATAAAAAGAAAGAAAGTAACAAACGCCAGAGCTACTCCAGAGATATAGCTCCCAGGGATTGTGAGCCAAAGCTCACAATGGGGATTCACCCTATTTTACGCTAGCCGATTGACTAGAATTGGGTTGGATGTTGACAACATGCTTAACAGAGTGAGGAACCGAATAAATATTTTGAGCTACAAGGCACACTGAGGGAACTTTCTCCAGCGAAACCTTCGCCCTCACCCACCAGGACTTTTCTTCCTCAGGACACAGTATCCACACACCGCAAACATGAGGGTAGCACCAGCACATGCCACTGGCGAGTGAAAAGTGTAGATGCATAATGTTGTGGTGTTTAGGTGTATGTGATGCAGTATATACTCATCCGCAAAGACCCCACAACAGAGACATTTTCCGTGATAGTCTGCTTCTTGTTGTGGTCATCGATCGGTTTCAGGGTTCGCCCATCTTCAGGATGCGTTTGTCACAAGTGTGATAACACAAACCTGCACAGAGCAAATCAGTTTACACACTCAATCTCAAGGTCTCTGACGCTTTCCAGCTCTGCGGAACCAACCACAACAACAACCCCACAACAGAAATTTGCTCCAAGGGATCCAAGTCGCACATAAATTATGGCGACCCGAACAGAGGGTAGGAAAAAGAAAATGCCCACTCACTCCGCGCCTGAGAGCCACTACATTTGTTAGTCTGTAGCTGAGATTGGGGTGCACTAAGTTCCCCAATAGCCCGAAGGCTACCCTTTGCGTTGGTCCCAGTCATCTACGCATTCACGAAGTGGGACACAGATGTTACCGGAGCTGCGACGAGGTCGCTCTGGTTGGACTTGAATGGGGTTTCGCGATAGGTTAACTGCCTAGGAACTGTCCAAGGAGCGAATGGGCATTCGCAAAGATCCTGGTTGTCGAGATGCTGTCTTTACTTTGGCTGTGTCATAGATATGTATAATAACTCTTTGGCCTACAAATTGAATATTGAAATAAATAAATAAATAAATAATAATAATAATGTAATTATACTGACTAACACACAAATATATATATGTACGAGTATTTGGTTACAACATATTGTTCGTGTTTGGTAACCTCAAAACATGAATTTGGGTGAACAATTATTTAGTAAATTTAACACATTGCAATATTTTCCTCTAGCAGCTGTAGAGGTCATTTATTGTATGTGTTTGTATAGTGTATATCAATTTGTAATTTATTTTTCGTAAAGTTTTACATTAATTTGGAAAGTACATGATTGATTGATTTGGCAATCATTGATTAGCTAAATTCCCTAGGGAAAGTTGATATTTGTGTAGCAGTGGCAAGATGAATGGAGATCATTTTTTTCTTGTAGTGTTTATCATTATGATATTAATAATAAACAAACTGTAAGTTGAAAACTGCGGGCAGTAAGTAGCCAGTGCTGGTCACAGCCGTTATAAATGGAAGACAGGGAAAAGCTCTCGGGCACTCATTTCTCAGTTTTCAGTCGACCCTCTTCAGCCCCTTCAAATACTATTTATTATTATTTCATCATCATCAACATCATTTGTATCATCTTCACTTATTATTATAGTTATAGTTAAGGGTGACCTGACAGAGCGCTGCCCTACTTACCCTCTTCATATTACCCTATATTACCTTACCCTATGGTTATCGCCTTCTTCATATTGCACTCCAATAGTTCCTTCTCTTGTATTGTATTGATCACATCAGCAGTTTCAATTTGAAAAAATCATATAGAGATATTAAAAATTATAAATACTAGTGAAGAATAAGTATAATTGTACAAAACAATTTTTGAAAGAGAGTAAATGAATTATTCAGGATGTGTACTAGGCTAGCATATCCTCGGAATAGCTACACATTCAATTACATTTTTCTGTAATTTATATATTATCTTAGTGCTGCTGCAGCTGGAACAATATCGCGATCATATAAAATTTTAGAAATGGAGTTTTCAACGGAAATATATTTTTGTAATACCAACTACATAAATAAAATGAAAAGGTTTTTAGCGAATGATAGTATAAGTAAATGATAAGTAACAATATTTAGTTAGTCTACAATGAAGTAACCAGCTAGATTGTAAAGAGATTTATCTTAGAATGCTAACTTGCCCAGACATAAACGTACCACTTTTCATTTTAAATGACAAAGTGATTACAGAGGTTTTGAGGAATCTTCAACCTTAATTGTTCCGTGCTCTGTCGGACTACAATACAATACTTCAACTTCCGCCTGCCTTGGGCAGTTCATGTGCCCCTGACACTTTATATTTATGTTAGGGCAAACAAGGAAAATTACAAGTATAAAATTGAAAAATCTGGTGTGAAACACTCACACAACTTTCTCTTACTCCTGTTCTCAAAATTATAATTGACAAATGTTATAGTTTGTGTACCAAATATAACGAAATTCGTCGAAAACTGAAAAAGCTGATCAGTATAGGCGCACTTCCGGCTATAATTTTCTTAAAACTTGGAATTTTAGCCATCTGTTTATTTCTAATTAATTTTGTTTGGATGATAGAATTGTACAATCAACTATGATACCACTTTAGGGGAAGCTGCAACACCCCTTCCTTAAAACTGCCCTTACATGAATTTTTCCAGAGAAATGTTTTAAATAAAAGATGTAGATCTTTGCATTTTTATTTTGTATACGAAGTTTCAAGAAAATCGTCGGAGCCATTTTTAAGAAAATCGCGAAAAAATGAAAGAATTATTCAGTAAAGTGTCAAAACAAACGCACTTCCGGTTATCTGATTTTTTTCAAACTCGGAATTTCAACAACAATTTAATTCTAATTAACATTATTTAGATGACAGAATGGTCTAATAAACTGAAATAGCACTTAGATGAAACCTAACCCCACCCTCCCCAGAAGTGCCCTTAAATGAATTTTCCTGGAGAAATGTTACAAAATAAAAGTTGTAGCTCATTGTATGTGTAGTTGATATTAAAAGTTTAAAGAAAATCGTCGGAGCCATTTTTGAGAAAATCGCAAAAACGTAAAAAAAACAACTAGTAAAGTGGTACTTCCGGTTGAGAAATATTGACACATAACGCACCGTTAGATCCCATGGTGATAACTAAACGTAATATCAAGTTTGAACTTTCTACGA
>JAAEAF010002345.1:77144-90813 GCA_011037195.1 Triatoma infestans
TTAGTAAACCGGAAGGGCGCTTTTACTGAACAGTTTTTTCAGTTTCGACGAATTTCATTCAAATTTGGTACACAAACTATGAAATTTGTCAATTATAATTTTGAGAACTGGAGTAAGAGAAAGTTGTGTGAGTATTTCACACCAGATTTTTTTTAATTAAACACGCGTCAACATCTGTGGTCATTGGCGCCCGGAGCCTTCTGAGTTCATTGCCGGCCTTCGGAAAGTGTTCTTTCGTTACAAACAACACAGTCCATCACCGGCCAGTGAGCTGTAGAGGCTCGTAGGAGGTAAAATCTAAGGACAGCACTGCTGGACTCGAACCACCACTCCGCATTGCTAGTCTAATGAGGGACCATTGGGCTAATTGCTTTCTTATTTTTTCTTAACAAAACTGTTTTAATTCAAAGATCAACATATTCACTAATTACTCATTTGTTGAACGATTTTGTTACATAATTTTAGAACAATAGTTGTATCTGGAAAGTGACGGCAGAGTGAAACAATTTCATTCACAAATGTCAGATAGAGTACACTATAAGCATTCACATAGTGAACATCAAGCTGATTCTTCTTAACAAATTTGTTAAAATTTAGCTATTTCTAAAGTGAATTAAGTGCTAGAAAGTGTCACAGTGGACAAACAAAATACGTTTTTCACGATACAGTAAGTGTAGTTTACTGAAACTATTTAGTTCTCGCTAATTCAATTAATTTTTTCTTTTGATTGATTGCGCTGTATATAAATCGTAAGTACTGTTTATATGTATATAGAAAGTAAACTGTGGACCTTAATGTAAATATCTTGTGTATATAGTGTATTAGAGCGAACAATACTCACTTCTCTTCTCTTTCATCTACTTTATTATTTCTCTCGATTCTCTTCTCTTCTCTTCTCTAATTCTCTTTACTTTTTTTTAAATTAGATTTTTTTTTTTTCCTCTTAATTTATGGTTTTACATACCTTCACGCTATTGAGTGAGTATTTTCAATTGAATGGGTCTAAGTGATGACACATATTTAGGCAGTTCAATTGACAATGAATCAACAACTTCCATAACTTCGGCCAAAAAGAGAAGCTATACCTCTGGTAATTCACCAAAAAAGAATAAAAAGCCAACGAAAGATTACACACGAATTACTAGGGCTTCTGCCAAACTGCAAGAAGCCAGTAAATGTACGACTTCAAGTACAATTGGGAATCAATCTGGCATTCAAAAACTGAATAATCCAGAATTCAAGCAACCAGGTATGGTGAATAAAACCAAGCCCAGCACCAGCGCCACTAGTGACACGCCAGTCAGCATGACGGTAACAGCTCCCCCGGGAGTATTTACAAACAACCCTTTTGCTCCATTAGCAATTACTCAAGATGAAATGGATGTGGCTCCCGCACCCTCTCTGCCTCGTACCCATAAGCTGCCACCAATCTATATAAAAAACGTCGCCCAATTTGGCGTTCTATCCAAAACCCTTGATAAGTTGGTGGGCAAAGAAAATTTTACATGTAAAGCGAGAATCACAGATCTTATAGTTAATGCCAAGACTACTGACAGTTATCGCGCAATCATCAATTACCTCAGAGAGCATAAAGCAGATTACCACACTTTTCAACTCGAAGAAGACAAAGCCTACCGAGTTGTTATAAGACACCTTCACCAAAGTATTCCAGTGGAACTTATAAAAGAAGAGCTGACCGAACTTGGACATACCGTACGGAATGTCGCTCCAGTATGTTTACAGGCGTTCCACAAGGGAGCATACTTGCTCCTCTGCTTTACACTATTTATACGGCTGACCTACCCTCTCATCCCGATACTGTTACCTTCACCTATGCCGTGATACAGCCATTCTCTCTCCTCACTCAGATCCCGTCATAGCTGCCCGTAACTTACAAAATCACCTCCAAATCCTCGATCCCTGGCTTCGTCAATGGAAAATCGGGGTAAATCAACAAAAATCCAAATACATAGTATTTACACTAAACCGCAAAACGCTCGCTCCTATTTACCTGAATAATATTCCTATTCCCATTACGAATCAAGTGAGATATCTCGGACTCTATCTGGACAAAAGACTCACATGGAACCCTCATACTCGACTAAAACGGATAGACTGTAAGAACAGATACAAAATGTTAAAACGATTACTCGACAAACGCTCTAAACTGACACTAGCGAACAAAAGACAACTACATAATTCGTTGCTGGCACTCATATGGACATACGGACTGGAATTGTACGGGACAGCCAAACGAACTAACCTCAACCGCATACAAACTCTCCAATCCATAATCCTTAGAACCATAGTAAATGCCCCATTTTACGTCTCCAACCACACGATCCACTCCGACCTAAATATTCCATTTATCTCTGATTTAGCCCAATCCCGCTACAATAAATTCCATTCCAAACTATCCTCTCACTACAATCCATTAATCCTCTCACTATCCTCCAGAACAATCCCTACCAATCCTCTTCGAAGACTCAGGCGGCGATGGCCCCGTGATCATTTAATTGCCTAACGTTGACCCCCTAGGTTGGCTGCCATACTGCTCTAATAGCTAACTTACGGCTACCAACACTGGATGGTCGCCGTTCAAGTTATCACATGCTAGTGCGTGCATGTTTATTGTATGTATTATATTATATATATGTATTCATGTACGCAATTTTCATTTCATCATTTTTGCTTGTTGCATTTGTGTATGCAGTTGCAAAATAAAGGAGAAAAAAAAAAATGTCAGATATATGCTCTATGCTTTAAGCTTCTTTTCACACAAAGGGGACACCACCTGAAGCTGCACGTGTCTCTGTATCAGTTCGGTAGGAGTATATCCTGGTATTTTAAGTCGGTCAGGAGAGGTAAGATGTGGTTTAGTGATACATACTATGTCAGTGTTGTATCTAGTAAGGAAGTCAGAGGAAGTAGATGTTCGTGTTTTTAGACAGTTGACGTTCCAATTTACTAGTTTTAAGTTGTGAATAGGAAGCAATCTATGGTTGTCCATTGCTAGAAAAAATGAAGCTTTGAATCAAGTGGAGATTAATTCTTTTAGATGGGGGAAGAGAGTGATTATTTGTAGAATAGATCTTTTATGAAATTATCTATATGGAGAGTCTTGAAGAGTGTTAGTTCTTGATGCAGTGTTTTCTCTTGCTTGGCATGATCTATTTTCCTGTGTCACTCCATGCATTCTCTTTGCTATTACTATAATATTAAGGTTACATAAAACGCATTGCTAGAAGTCCATATTTCAAGAATAACGGTGAGCCGAAGTGCGTTTTTATGTAATAGATGACTGAGTTTGGTTACAGTACATATCGGTACTTAAAAGTATTAGCGCTTTTTGTGATAAACATGTTTGCTGACAATTTTATTTAAGGAGTATTTCTATGGGATGTGTGAAATAGGCTAACTTTAAATTGGTCTAAATGTTTTACTGGCATCGGATTGAGGGTATTGTCATATTTAGATAGATTTATACCATGTTTAGATGTACCAATCATTCTAATCCTCACCACCTATTTGTAGGCTAAGGCCAACAAAGCTTTTACTAAACATCGCATCAATTAGACGTATGAGAATTGGGACAGCCATGTGTGTGATTCATGCCTCATTTATTTCTTAAGATGTGGCATAGAATATTAGTTAATATTATTGGTCACTGTTAAATTTTAACATAAATAAGGAACAGAGCGTGAGTTTGAAAATCATAGAGCTGGAAAGTTGGAATGTAAATAATGGAAAGAATGGTGGGTAAGCGGACTTGGTGTGAGGCAGCCGCAATGAGCTGCGAACCCAACACACTTATCTCCGGCGATTTGCTCTCTTTACAAAACTCTGCTGCTTGATTTAAATCCATGCTATTTGAAGTGCTACAGTAACAAAGCAAAGTAATAAAAGCAATCCTCCTTCACAGTTTTACTTCCAGCTTCTTCTTGTTCACCGACAAACCCATATCTCCAATATTCTTCATCTGATTTCTTTCCTTTTTCCAACACAAGTGTATTTGTGAACGCAGAGAAAAGTTTTGCCGAGCTCTGAATGTGAGCGAGTCCCTCTCATTCTGGTAATATTGCTGTAGATATTGAATGGTCCAACACTCTCCTCTTCTTCTCTATTCAATAGCTGATTTTTTTCCTTATCTGTTTAACAATATAGAGATTATGGGGAGTTAGAAGTTAAATATATTTGCAGCGCGCCGGCATGTAACATTGGAGTCGAGTGGGCTACCGGCACAAAGGCTCTCACTTCTAGCGCTGGATCTATGATTTATGTTTATTACATAGTGGCAAAGAGCAGGGTCAGTTGGCTCACCAACCGACCTCTTTTTCTGTCGCTCCAAGGGTGGCGAGCAAGTTAGAGGACTTCATCCGAGGGTGCCACATTGCCTGTTCACAAAACAACTAGGTGGGCCTTTTTTACTCTCTCTTTTTTATTCTCACTCTCTCTCATTCTCTCATCCCTCATATAAAATGAATGGAATTAATTTTTATCTTCATTAGGCCATAGCTATTAGAAGTCCACTTTAGACCAAATGCAAGTAGACCTTTCACTTTCTCTTACTTTTGTAGATCTCCGCTACTATATATGAATGGAAAACATTTTTTTTGCGAAAGGTTTGAGCATGTGGAATAAGATATCTCAAAAACTGGAAATATCCAAAAACCTGCACTGGAAATAGCCACCGCACTGGACTCTTCATGATAAGAACTTAATGATGGACTCTTCATGGTAACAGTAACGACATTTTCCTCTGGAGTACCACTTCATTATAACATGTGGTGTAATATTATGTGTTTTGTGAGGGTTTAAAAAAGAAATTCAGAATAGTAAATAATTATAATTTTTAATTTAACTCTTCTCTAAAGGGATCTCGTGAGGTCTGTGTTTATACAGAAGTTGGAGAGGATGAAAAAAAACTAAGTATATAGATTCAAAATATATAATTAAAATAACCAATATATGTCAAAACTTATTAAATACAATATTGAGATATAACAGCATATTAAGCGTCTTGTCATTTCGGAGAAATTTATAAGCTTACATATTTTACATATTTACTGACTTTGGGGCACTTCCACCACTCACTGCTGTAACATGGCTTTTTCTAATCACAGATTTCACTCCTTTTACGGTATAAATTTTTAACTGAACCCTTCCCTATAGGGTCGACCTTATATATTGTACCCCCACCCCGAGGAAAGTGAGAAGCGGGAAATTCCATTTTACTGTACTAAAGGTATTCTACCTTTCTAACTTTTCTACCTTGTTTCACCCAACCTTCGTAAAAACCCAATCTTGAAATTGTACTAAGTAATAATAAATCAATATTAAATACATTTGAACTAATATATTTTACTTATAATTACAAAATCATAATTTGTATTTTTTCATCATTTCTCCCCATGATCTACACATTACAATGGCACTTTGGATGGTAAGAGAATTCCAAATTTGAAGAAAATCGGTTAAAATAGGTGTGTGAGATTTTTGCAATTTTCTAGAAAACGACTAAAATGAATTCTTTCGCGCTAACATCACAGATAAAAACTTAAACATCTAAAAAAAAAAACATTTTGAAACATTTAAAAAAAAAAAAACTATTTCGGATAGTTGAGCGGAATTTGTGGCCTAAATTTCAAATTTTGTATATGGCTGGTTCAGGGTTTTTAGAGTACTCTATTGGACCACAATTAATCATCACTCTACCTGCCAAGATTGGCCAAAGCTGGTTGGACTTATCCCCACCACCTGTATACTTATGTTAGGAGAAATACGTAAAATTTAGGTATAAAGAAAATTTATCATTTTATATATGATTGTATTAAGTAGAGGGAAAATGGGGCAGCTGGCGCACTTTTTTCAAAATGGCGGCCATCCCCACCCCTCCTCCGACCCCCACTCTCCCTAAGCCACGCCACTTCCCCCATCCTCGCCCACTTGGCATCATCGAACTGGGCGATCACTTAAGCCACGCCCATTTCCCCCACCCCTCTCCCACTGATTAACCATCGAACTGAACAAGCACTTAAGCCACGCCCACTTCCTCCAACCCGCTCTCACTGACCAATCATTGAACTGGACGATCACTTAGGCCACGCCCACTCCTCCCTCCCACTGACCAATCATCGAACTGGACGAGCACTTAAGCTAGGCCCACTTACCCCCTCCCCTTAACTTATCATCCAAATCGATGACTCCATTTTCTTTCCATCCCCACCCCTAACATATCCAATCCGATGACCGTATTTTCTTCTCCCCACTCCTTGACCTAACATCCAACCCATAACCCCCAGCCCTTAACCTAACATCCAATCCGATGACTCCATTTTCACCGCCACTTCTTATGCCAATATCCTCATCAATGACGCCATTTTCTATTCACCCCCACTCCTTAAACTCTCATCCAAATCGATGACTCTATTTTCTTTCCACCTCCAAGGTCAATCCATCCCCACAACAAGATGGCGGAACCTAACACTGTAACACACTACCCCTCTCCTGACTCTAGGCTGGAGGGGTATTTTTTTTATATGAAAAAACTTGTCTTACCTGCGATTTGATCCTACAATCTTTAGGTTGGAAGTCGCATCACCCTAACCACTCGGCCATAGTAGTCCTCTCGCTAGCTGTAGTTATAACGTACACTTCTATTCTTAACTTTCCCACCCCTCGCCACATCATTGCTTACTCTGGGCGAGAGGGGAATTATTTTTTATAATATATGAAAAAAACTTGTCTTTCCTGCGATTCGATCCTACAATCTTTAGGTTGGAAGTCCATCACCATAACTAGTCGGTGGCAATGGTCCTCTCGCTAGCTATAATTTTCAACGTGGCCTAACCCCCGCACTATCATAATTTTATTTCCGCTCAACTCACTCACAAAGAAATTAAATAATAGAAAAAATATGGCGGAGATGCATTCAACTGTCACACATAACAATAATAATAATAATAAAGAAATTCACAAAAACTGAAAAAACAATATGGCGGAGTGACATTTAACTTTCACCACACAATCAAAATAATAATAATAAAAAAGATGGACTTACCCTTTCCAGCTGCCTGCTGCTGCTGATATTTCACTCTACTTAACACGACGCGCAGTTACACAAAACTGAATCTCCATCTAGCAAAACAATCTACTATAGTAACGTTTATCCCCACTCCTATGACGTCATTGCTAGCTGGGGCATGCGCATATCTGCCGCCGCCTTATAGATTAGAAATATCGATTTTATTATATTGTATAACAAAACCACTGCCTTTTCAATATATTATTCGTGTGACGTTACAGTTAATGCCATTGCCACTGCCTTATTTATTACCACTGCCTTCTAGACAAATCCCCCATTCAGATAACGTCACACAGTCTATAGTGTTTCACTGCCAATCGCAATATATCGATTATCCATATTGATTTATATCGATTTTATGAATATAATGTATTAATAAAAATTAACAAAACCACTGCCTTTTCAATATATTATTCTTGTGACGTCACAGCCAATAGCATTGCCACTGCCTTATAGAATTAAAATATACATATTTATTACCACTGCCGTCTAGACAAATCCCCCATTCAGATAACGTCACACAGCCTATAGTGTACCATTGCCAATCGCAATATATCAATTGCAAATATCGATTATACATATTGATTAATATCGATTTTATGCATATAATGTATTAATAGAAAAAACACTATCTATTACTTCTACACAACAGGTTAGTTATTGCATCACCTTTTAAAATTAAACTTTGTACTAATAAAAAAATATATATATCTATTCCTAACTTAATCGCTTTGTATTCTTTTGTTTATTGAACTTTGTAATCAAAACAACATATTATATGTTACCTGTCCGAACATGTTAGTTACTTATTAAGAAGAACATGCAAAGAAACTACAATGAGTCATCCAGGAAATGATTTATTAATACCTTTTTTTTTTTTTTCTCCTTCAATAATTTATTTGCAACTGTACAATATATACAATAAGCAAAGGTGATAAATGATTACAAGACATGATTTACATGGGAAGAAAATACCCAGTGGCATTACTTCAAGGCTGTGGAGTTAATTTAAAAGGTCACGGGGCCACTGACGCTTCAGGCGTCGAGAAGGATTATCAGGTAAGGTTTGACTAGCAAGTTGCTGAACCAAAGGATTATGATGATGGGTAAGGGAGTTATGGAATCTTTGATAGCGGGATTTAATTAGGTCGGACACATATGGAATGGATAGGTCATTATGTAAGGTTTTATTGGAGACATAATAAGGAGCATTGGTGATTTTTCGTAGGATTTTGGATTGTAAGGATTGGATGCGGTAAACGTTGGAATGCTTAGTGGATCCCCATACCTCTAGTCCGTAAGTCCATATTGGTCGTAGTAAAGTTTTGTATAGTGTGAACTTATTTTTTAAAGTAAGTTTGGATCGTTTGTCTAAGAGTCTTGAAAGGATAAGAAATCGCCTATTGGTTTCAGTCCTTTTCAGTCTGGTATGGGGGTTCCAGGTTAGTCTTTTGTCTATATATAACCCAAGATAGCGTACTCTATCAGCAGTAGGTAGGAAGGTGTTATTTAATTTAACACCAGGACAGAGGGAGTGACGAAGGGTAAACGTAGTGTGAATACATTTCTTTTCATTAACTTTTATCTTCCATTTTTTGCACCACTCTTCTATTAAGGAAAGATGATCTTGAAGATGATCAAGAAGATGATAATACCTAATCCTATTATGTAAAAATAAAACTTTGTACTCATTACCTTTCTTGCCTGTCTGGACATATTACCACAGGTCTTTTTAGCATGTTTTGTAATACTTAATCCTATTATGTAAAAATTAAACTTTGTACTCATTACTTTTCCGGACGTGTTAGCACAGGTCTTCTTAGCATGTTTGTAATACTTAATCCTATTATGTAAAAATTAAACTTTGTACTCATTACTTTTCTTGCCTGTTCGGACATGTTACCACAGATCTTCTTAGCATGTTTCTTAATACTTAATCCTATTATGAAAAAGATTTGTATATACAATGAGTCATCATGCATGTCTCAACATGCATCAGCCTGCATTTATTTTTCATAGTTCGTATTTCTTTATTAATTTTGTTTACCCCTCTTTGTTCAGCTTCGCTTTAAGCTTTCTCACTACGTCAAGGTGGGGGTAATCGAGAAAGTTTTTGGTAAAATAAAATGTAAGGAAATTAATAAAAACAAAATAAAATATCTTTTACTCATTTATTGAAAAAAATACAAAATATTTACACAAAAACAGAAAACAAATTTCAAATTTAAAATAAAAATTAACTTCTTCTTAATACAAAATAAGACTTAGGAAAATACAAGTAGACAGAGAAATGTTCACTATCGAATTTTTCTAGTTTTTGCCTTGATACACATTCAAACATTGTACAATACATTCAAGGTTTACGGGTTTTTTCCAACCTCGCCAGTGACCAGCAGTCAGGTTTACGGATATTTCTACCGCAAGTGACCAACATTCAAGGTTTGCGTGCAATTTAATACATCGCCAGTGACCACATTCCACACTCACACATCAAGGCAAAAATATTTCTGTATCATTCCAACCAAACTTACTATTCAGCCAGTTGTTAATGACTTGAATTCGATACAGTGGTTGTCTTTTTCTACTGCTTGAAGTAAATCAATTTTCGGACAACCATAATCTTCCAAGTTGATTACACCGTATACCACATCCAAATCATTAGTTTCATTTTTCATAAATTTTGCAATACAATTTGAGGATATTTCTCCCAATTCTTTCAAATATTTTTCTGAAATTTCTTTTCCTTTGGGCGTGTGTACAAGTTCTCGTACTTCTTGAAGCAGTGTAGTTGGAAATGAAAACAAACATGAAATATAGGAAAGTGATTTCAAAATTGTTTCCATCGAAAAAAGGTGCTGGACCTGTCGACCCTAACAGGCTTGTAGAGAGATTAAGAGTGTTATTTGGCACAAAGAATGGTGGTGTTAAAATAAAAAGAATAGAAGATCAACTGAGAGACGCAGGTATAATAGGCTAGACTCACTAGCGATACACCTCATTTCATCATGACATCCATTAAGGAGCAGATCGTGCATGAGTATGCAACTCATGCAAGAAGAATATTCAAGAGAAGATCAGTTTTATTGAAGGGAATAGATGACCTGTGGCAAATTGACCTCGTGGAGATGCTTCCCTATGCTAGATTCAACAAAGGCAACAAATATCTCTTGACAGTGATTGATTGTTTTTCCAAATATGCCTGGGCTGTGCCCCTTAAGAATAAGTCAGCACTTGAGATGAGTAGAGCATTTGAAAAGGTATTGCAGGATAGAAAGCCAAATAATCTACAAACTGATAATGGCAAGGAGTTCTATAACAGAATATTTGCCAAGCTGATGAAAGTGAATGGTATAAATCACTATTCAACCTTTAGTAATTTGAAAGCTTCAGTTGTTGAGCGATTCAGTCGAACTTTGAAATCTGCAATGTGGAAAAAGTTTAGCCTGCAAGGATCCTATGATTGGCTTACCATCATAAATTCTCTGGTAAAGAAATATAATCAAACTAAACATCGAACGGTCAAAATGGCACCGGTTTCTGTACGAGGTAAGGATGTAGAAGAACGGCTGTTGCGTGTTGTATATGCGAAGAAAACAATTACTACCATACCTAGATTCAAAGTAGGCGATCATGTACGGATATCCAAGTATAAAGAGCAGTTTGGCAAAGGCTATCATCCTTCATGGTCCACAGAAATATTTAAAGTTGTGGAAGTTAAAAATACGCACCAGTGACATATCATCTGCAAGACTATAAAGGACAAATAATTGCTGGAGGTTTTTATCAAGAGGAGCTATAGCTAGTGAAATATCCCGACATCTATCTCGTGGAGAAGATTATGAAGCGAAAAGGTGATAAAGTTTTAGTGAATGGCTGGGTTTAGACAATTCACACAACAGTTGGGAGAATGTGAAGAATGTACTTATATAAAGCCGGGCGAGGCTAACTTCGATTCAGTTCATCATGAGACGTGCTAGACACAAGAAGAAGAAGAAGAAGAAACGAGTCATACCTACTCCTAAACGGATTGGTGGGAATTCTCCTAAATTGAGTAGTAAAGCTAAACGAATGCTGGATGCTTTAATCTATGCATTCCTCTATCATCACTACTGGGATTTTGTGAAGACTATCAGAAGATTGTGATCAATGTTAAACAAGAACTGATACTCGTTAGAAGCAGACAAGATGGAAACGCTTACAAATTCAACCGACAGAGAGCTGAAGATGCGGCGTAAAACTGTAAAATAGAATTGGTGAAACTATGCTGGAAGCTGCCCTACGTCGCCGTCAACGAACATCAGAGATTAGCTCTTATGCGTCATCTTAAATCTGAAAAGGTATTTTCACTAAGTTTTAGAAGCTGGGATTTCTATGATTATCCACTATTGCCGGCAACTCAAAGACAAATCTGGTCGGTGAAAACAACAAGTCAGCTCGAAAAGCCGCGCTACCTCATTTTAGCTTTTCAAACTGAACGAGCAAATAATGTGTAAAGCAATGCTAGCCATTTTGATCATTGTAATGTGTCAAATGTAAAACTCTACTTAAATTCTAAAGCTTTTCCATACGATGATTTGAACATCGATTTCTCAGCTAATCGTTATGCACTATTGTATCACATGTACGCTTCTTTTCAAATGTCATATTATGGGGAACAAATGAAACCTCTAACTTCTTGGCGAAATTTTAAAGAGGAAACACCCTTAATTGTAATAGATTGTTCTAAACAGTCTGAATCTATCAAAACTGGTCCAGTTGATGTAAGATTAGAATTTGAATCAAAAATCCATTCCCGGCCAACACAACGGCATATTGTCTTATTATACATGATAGGGTGGTAGAATATAACCCTCTAACTGGCATTGTACGGCGTATGGTATAAAAAGATGTGAATTGTTGGCTCAGTGTTCAGTATGGCTCAGACAGGCATACTGATTGCTGACTTCCAGTGCTTTGTGGATAGTGTAGGAGGTTATATTGTTAAAGAGCTTTCATTTTTTGATTATAACTATCAAACTGTTCGGCACTGGATATTCAAACCGCCAATACAACATAAACAAACAGATAAAAGTAGAAGAACTAATTATTGGTTAGAAAATTATTATCATAAAATTAGATGGAATGATGGGGAAGTTGAATATGAAGTGATTAGAGATATTTTCAAATGTATTGATTGTAACTATAAATTCGTATTTGTTAAGGGTTATGATAAGAAAAGATTTCTCTTACAAAATTTGTACAATTGTTGTGTAATCAACTTGGAAGATTATGGTTGTCCGAAAATTGATTCACTTCAAGCAGTAGAAAAAGGCAACCACTGTATTAAACATAAACATATAGAGAGAAATGTACGCAGTATCGAATTCAAGTCATTAACAACTGGCTGAATAGTAAGTTTGGTTGGAATGATACAGAAATATTTTTGCCTTGATGTGTGTGTGTGGAATGTGGTCACTGGCGATGCATTAAATTGCACGCAAACCTTGAATTTTGGTCACTTGCGTGGTAGAAATATCCGTAAACCTGACGGCTGGTCACTGGCGAGGTTGGAAAAAACCCGTATACCTTGAATGTATTGTACAATGTTTGAATGTGTATCAAGGCAAAAACTAGAAAAATTAAATTCGATAGTGTACATTTCTCTGTCTACTTGTATTTTCCTAAGTCTTATTTTGTATTAAGAAGAAGAAGTTAATTTTTATTTTAAATTTGAAGTTTGTTTTCTGTTTTTTGTAAATATTTTGCATTTTTTTCAATAAATGAGTAAAAGATATTTTATTTTGTTTTTATTAATTTCCTTACATTTTATTTTACCAAAAACCTTTAACGCGATTACCCCCACCTTGACGTGGTGAGAAAGCTAAAAGCGAAGCTGAACAAAGAAGGGTAAACAAAATTAATAAAGAAATACGAACTATGAAAAATAAATGCAGGCTGATGCATGTTGAGACATGCATGATGACTCATTGTATATACAAATCTTTTTCATAATAGGATTAAGTATTAAGAAACATGCTAAGAAGACCTGTGGTAACATGTCCGGACAGGCAAGAAAGGTAATGAGTACAAAGTTTTATTTTTAAATAATAGGATTAAATATTAATAAATCATTTCCTGGATGACTCAGTGTAGTTTCTTTGTATTTTTCTTAATAAGTAACTAACATGTTCGGACAGGCAAGATATATGTTGTTTTGATTACAAAGTTCAATAAACAAAAGAATACAAAGTGATTAAGGTAAGAATAGATATATATAGTTTTTTTTATTAGTACAAAGTTTAATTTCAAAAGGTGATGCAATAACTGGCAGAAGTAATAGATAGTGTTGTTTATTTATTAATAAATTATATTTATAAGATCGATATTAATCAATTTGGATAATCGATATTTGCAATCGATATATTGCGATTGACAGTGGTACACTATAGGTTGTGTGACCTTATCTGAACAGAAATTGTCTAGAAGGCAGTGGTAATAAATATGTACATTTTTAATCTATAAGGCGGTGGCAATGCTATTAGCTGTGACGCCACACGAATGATATATTGAAAAGGCAGTGGTTTTGTTAGTTTTTATTAATAAATT